>BMAU01016044.1:0-187500 GCA_019973935.1 Trichonephila clavipes | reverse complement strand
AATAAATATGTATTAATTTAAAAAAAGTGTGAATAATTACTTTTTTTAATATATAGTGTTTATGAATTTAAAATATTTGTTTTATGTGGTTTATAAAGTATATTAAAAGGCGAACCTCTATATAACGAATTTTCAATGTAACGAATATTTTTCCGGCATTTAGTGACTTCGTTATATAGAGGTCCAACTGTAATTCTGGATTCCTGCTGCCGCTTACAATTTAACGTGAGTACTTCTGTTTTGCCAATAAGGAGATGTTCACAGAAAAGATCGTCTAACAACAATTTCTCTCTTCTTAACTATGAAGACGTCTTCTTTCGTAGCAGTCTTTTAAAGCACTATATGAGATGAACAATTCTCATTTAAAAAGCAAGCCTGTTTCAACTTGAATTAAATTTAAATTATAAATTCAGCATATTGCATTTGAATTTGAGAAAAAGGAGACGATGAAAAAATGGAACTATATGAGACTGAAAAGTATAAATGGATAATTAATAAACGCGTTGTGTATAATTTTTTTTTAAAATCAAGGCAAGTCACTGTAAAGGGGGAGCAATAAAATACGGAAAATTAATCTTCTCGAGATATTTTTAATAACAAACAGAGCAAATTATGCTAAATTGAATCTATGTTCTATTCGCCAGTTTAAAACAAAGTTTTTTTTTAGAAAGAATTTGAACAGAAATGACCTTTTTTTATTAAAATTAAAATTAATGAATAGAAATACAAAGTTTTTAATGAAAGATGCAATTTTGTAAAAACTGCAACGCAAAGATAAATTATGGGCGCAAAAAATCATTTCAAAAATAACAAATCACTGGATTCAGTATCCGTAATTATAAACAAATAATTATCCGCAAATTGTTCGAAATGAAGTTTTAACTCACAGAATTCTAAAAATGGAATAGAGATACTCAAAATTAATAGCTCAATTTCTAAAAAAAAGTACTTAAATGTACCAAATTCCAATTCAATAAGAAAAAAATATTACAGCATCGTAATCTTTTGAAGTGAAAAATTTTCTATCTTGCGTTCTAGTTTAATTGAAAAGAGAGAGAGGAAAAAAAAGTTGCGCAGGTTGAACATATAAATGAAATAAATATTTTCCTTTTTAATAAAAAGTTTTTTTAAAAAAATAAAAAAAGAATTTATAAAAAGCGTTTTGTCGCAAATCAAAAGTACCGCCAAATTAAGCAAACAAAAAGGGATATTTCGTTTTAATTAAAGTTACTAAAAACGAATTCTCATTACGGGGTTGAAAAAACAGAACGTATAACCTTCTAATTAAAAGAGATTGAAATAGAAGATTCCGAAGTCAGAACTGAACTTCGTTAAAAAAGCAGAATATATAAGCGAGGGATTCAGAAAAGTTTTTCTGCTTTTCTGCTATTAACTTTAACTGTAAATTAAAATTTTCTCTTTATGCAGTTGACGGGGAAAAAACACAAAACGCAAAAACAAAAATTAAATGACGATAAAGACCAGAAAAGAATTTTTTTTTTTAAAAAAAAATTACATGTACATGATGAATAATTTAGAATGCCTGTGACCCAACCCGATTCTTTCATTGTATTCAAACATTTTTGCTGAAAAATTTTATCCCGATTGTAACAGAAACATAGCAGGAGAAAAAAACATACAGGGGTTGAAAAAAATTAATTTACCATATCGTTCTATTTTTCCATTTCCATTTAATTTCCTCTTTGCCTTTTATCGCATCTCACGCAACAAAACACGATTTTTTAAAAAATGCCGTGGTTTATTCGGAACACAAAAAAAAACACAATTTTTTTCCCCCAAACTAACATTCCATTTAGAACAAAAATAAATGTTTTCCATAATAGTAATTCCAGAAGAACCACAAAATAAATTGGCCACAATGCTTTCCACGACAAATCCAGGCTTAACTACCTTACCCGAAATTATCGAATAAGCAGGGTTCTGGCAACATTTTGCTGATTCAGGTGATGGGAAAGCAGTAAGGGGGAGGGCTTTCGCCCTCCCCCCTTAAAATCTTTTGCGGAAACCACCAAAGCATCCAGTGTATTTCCGTAAGATAAATACTAAAATCATTACTCTAGTACGGCAAAAGTGGAGAATGTGTTTGAAATGTAGGAGGGGGGGGAGTCGTTTAAAATTTATTATGTCTCCGTCCAAGCATGTTTAGTGATAAGGGGGAGCTTAGAACACGTGGGAAGGGGGGGATTGAGGCGTGAACGATTGGGTTGAACCGCTGTGGTAGGGTTAAAAGAGAGAAGGGGTTTAGGCCTCCCCAAAGACCCATTAAGAACTATTAATCAAGAGATATTAGGCCTAATTGATCCTTTTCTAACTCTGGTGGCTTAGCTCTTTCTGTTGATGAGTGGAAGAGAGGCTTTTGAAAAAAGCGTTTGAGTTGTGATGCTACATAAAAACAAGAATAAACGGCGAAAGGAATTATCAAGATATACGTTTAAAACTACTGCAGTGAAAATCGCTTAACACAAAACTGAGAGAGGACAAAGTATTTTTGGTGTTCAAAGAATTTCGTGCTAAGGGATATTGCAAGAAAAAAACATATTTCAACAAAATTAAATTTATTAGAGCATATTTTATTTACATAGTTATGAGCATATGCATGTATTTAATAAAACTGAATTGAAAAACCCACATTTACAAGAACTCAAGGAAATTTAAGTACAAAACTTTCAGGTTTTTTTTGAAAAACAAACATTGATTGAGTTTTTGGAAAATAAACTGATATTTTACTTTGTATATATTGTCCTTTTCAGTTCCTACCATTAGTTCGCACTCTCCATATATATATTTATATATCTTGTTCAAATTTTGAATCGTTAGTAAAATACTTTTTATTCATTCACTCAAGTTCAAGTACATTTTTCAAAACTTGTACTAGATGACACTTGAAGTTAATACAGGTTTTCAAATATTAATTCATTAATTTAATTTAATTAATTAATTTTAGTTTTATATGGGAGAAAAATTTCTCTTGTAAGGTTCCTTGCAATAATGAAGCATTACAAGAGATGCATAAAATGAGAAATTAAAGACCACCATCAGCTTCATAAATTACAAACAAACAAAAAAATAGAAAGCGAATAAATAGTATCAAACAAAAATAATATTCTAAAATCCTATATAGAAAGGAAAATGGAAAACTGCAAGTAAATGCGCTTTTTATTTTGCTACTTAATAGTGTGATTCTGTCACATGTATATACATATTTATGTTATATAATTGTAATTATTTAATAAAAAAGTAACAAAAAATAAAATTTTTCTTTGTTGACCTAAGTAGGAACTGATTTGAATTTTTTTTATTTCCTTGTTTAGCATCAAATTGTCAACACATTGTGTTCGATATCGTCCATTTTGCTATTCATTTCACCATCGAAATGTGGGTCTCAATAACTTTGCCTTCTTTTCATGGCGGTCCTCATTCTGGATGATGTAGGTACAGGAGCTGCATTATTCATTTCCTTTTCATGGTTGGAATCTGCCTTAATGATATTTTTTTAGCTTTGAACCAACTTCAAAATGTCTTTTTAATAATTGGAGCTTTGCTGACATTATCTTCTTCTGCTGTAGCGAATTCTTCCAGTGATACAGTAGATCAGTCCAAAAATACAGAAACATGCTCAAACATTTCATTAAGTGACTGTTTTTTTTTTCGAATTTTGTTCATTCCCAGAAGGGCAATCTTTTCGTTTTAAGCGATTTTCTATTCGTGTTAAGAGAAAAAAATGCATTGTGGAACCGCTCTGTTATTCTGTGCAAACCGATATTTCATTTGAAGTGTAAGCGCGAAGATGTAAAATGCAAAAAAATCAACAAATACTGTTTTGATTGATACAAAATTTGGCAGTAAAGTAGCATATATATTCATACATAAAACAAAATCAATAATTATATACAGAAATGAAACAATGTTAAATTTTTGTAAGTTATCAGATAATGCCATACTGGAGACTTAAACAGAATTATGTAAAAAGTGAAAATAAACAGCATAAAATGAAGAAAAAAGACATCAATAGGGTATGTGATCGGTATGTACACCTTCTGACCATGCTTTCAATTAGGTGGTCAACCACTGCAGAATTAAGCAATCACCATTCTTCTTGCAGAGCAGTTTCCAGCTCAATAAGAGCGGCTGGAGGTGGGAAACGTGAAGATACAGCACGGTTGAGAGCATCCCAAAAATTTTCAATGGGATTAAGGTCGGGCGAATATGCTGGCCACGCCATACGCGCAATTCCTTCACTCTCCAGGTAGTCATTGACAATGTCAGCTCTATGGGGACGTGCGTTATCGTCATTAAAACAAAATTAGGGCCAACTGCTGCAGCGTACAATCTCACAATGGGTTCTAGGACTTCATCTCGATACTGGACAGTCGTCACAGAACCCCGTTTAAAGATGTGCAGGTCGGTGGGGTATCCTAATGAAATCCCTGCCCACACCATAATGCTTCGGTGATGTTTTGGGGCTGATTGCGTATTCCTTGTTTACGCCATATCCTTATACGCTTGTCATCTGGCTCCAGAACAAATCTTGACTGATCAGTAAACATGACATTGCCCCAGTCACACACAGTCCAATTACCATGTTCCTGGCACCACTTTAATCGTGCTCCTCTTTATTGGACGGAAAGAGCAACACAAACTCTAGGTATCAGTGCATACAGTCCATTCATATGTAATCTTCGGCGTACAGTAGCTGCAGATATAGCCTTACCAATGGACGCTGTAACCAAAAATGTCAAACATGTGGAGGTCGCTCTGCGATTCAGCTTGACTACAATAGCAATATATCGATTTTCCGCGGGGGTTGTAACCCTTGGGCGATCACTTACGGGTACCGGACAACTGTCTGTGTGGTTTGGAATCGTTTCCATAAACGTGATATTACAGAATGATGAACGCTGAAGAAAATAGCAACATCTGTGATCGACTGTCCTGCTTCAATGCACCCCACAGCACGCCAGAGCTCAGAATCTTCCATTCGTTTTTTGGAAGTCAAAGAAACACATATATCTTGAAAACAAACTGTGCGAAAGTTTTAAACACCTTCTATCATCACTTACAATCAACTTTTCTAACCCTTCATAAAGATGGCTTATTACAAGACTGCCCTTTTTGCATATTTCTTTACATGAAAGTACGATTGGCTGTTACCTAACATATTTGCATACTTCCATCTACCTCTACTGCGAATTGCATCCTCTTCAATTCTGATTGGCTTCCGGAAATTAGCTTTTTCCTCTCCATGCTTAACTTTTGGAAGTGAGTGTACATTATGATTGACTGCAATTTTTTCATGCAATATTTTTTTTTAAATCCCTACATTGAAAATTAAGAGATATACATAAATCAACTTCGGAAAATTTAATCCGTTAGAGGTAGTTAATTATATTGGTACTTTAAAGTACCGTCAGTACACAAAGATCTCAAATACTCTCATAATAGGAAAAGGTCAAATGACTTTTTTAACGCACTTTTGACTCTTAAAAATGCTAAATAATCAGAGATCACTAATATTCTGCAGTGCAAAATATTTATTTTTAACGATTATTTAATTTGAAATGTTTATGTCCTTTTTCGCACATAAAAACAGCTTTTAACACATAAAGTTAATATGATGATGTTCCAAGAGAAACACATATTCTCTTTTCATTAATGTACACAAATTCACCACGCATTGTGCATTTTGATTGATGTTTCAATCGAATGTTTTTTAAGGCACTGCATCCTGGGACAAGAAATGCTTTATTTTCTAAACATGAACAACTGCACCTTGAATCTTGATCATTCTCTTGATCGTTATCTTAAGAATCTAACAAAAATTCCAGCAGATTATCAATTGGGACTTCTTCATTTGAAGAACCATTTATTAGTACATCACTGATATCTGATGGTAGGTTCTGTAATAAATCAAAAGCTTCTTGAAGACAGCTTCTTTTCCAGACATTTTAAGAAAAGGAAAAAAAATAATAATAGAACCTTGAAAATCTCCTATTATTTTTAAATCTCAATTGCTCTAAAAGAAACTAAAATGTTGTTAATTTTTGAGTAAAGAATAGATATTTCACTTGATAGTGTGAAAAAAAACAAGCTCAGATTTAAAGTTCACAATTTTTTTGAAAACGTTAAAATTAAACAATAAAAAATAAAAACAAATAAATTAAGTTGAAAAGAAGTGCCAAAAAATAATATTAGTCTATTACAGTATATTAATGACGCTACAACACAACGAAAAACAAGAATAAGCTACACGGACGAAAAAACAACAACCAAGTTCTTGCTCTAACACCCAGTCAAGCATTTTGATGGTCAAGCACTTACCTTTTAACATTTCAGAACTACAAGAAACGAAGTTACCAATACGACTGATCCACACTACAAATGAACGGAGTCTAGTTTAAGGATACGGGGACACGAGACAACTCCCCTGGGAGTGAAAGAGGATATCGAAGATGTTTCCAGCGAACTGTACAATGAACATTAAAGGTTGAAATTTCTTGGATGAAACACCTGAATTCTATTGCTCTCGGTGAGTTAGGCATCTAAGAAAACCAGGTCAAGATTTATAACCCCCATAAAGTGTGTTAAAAGAGAGAATAACTTGAAATGTCCAAAATATTTTATAAATAGAGAGAGAGAGAAGAAAACTGAATCACAAGAGAAAAAGTTCATTATAAAGAAAATGACCTTCGCTATAGGGAAGTTTTTTACGAAAATCGTGAAATGTTCTTGGTCCCAGGAAAAAGCTCGCTATATAGAAAAATTCGTAATGTAAAAGTTCGTAATATGGAGGTTTGACTGTATTTTAAATAATTTTATTTTCGACATGATGGCAACCCCTACGTAAGGTTGTCACGTTTCCCCTAGGAGCCCCCCCAGTTTTTGAAAAACGCTGCCTTCAGACTTGATTTCGATGTATCACGTGGACATGGCCTCGTTTTATATTACTTGAATGTTTCGCATAACAGGGTACATTTTGCCCAGCTTTATATCATGTATGAACATAATTAATTTAATAAACAAAAAAATAATTAAAATAAGTTAATAAAAAAGAATCGTATAAGATGGTACGAACTAATTGGGTTATACAACGACATCTGTCCTATCAAAGGTGGTTTTCCTGAGTAATTTCATTTAATCGAGGGATAATAGACATATACTCTTAACCACTCTACCATGTTTCGACAGCTATTTCAACAATAACGAATGTGGGTTAAACAAAAACTCCTTTGTAACAAACTTATTACGCAGATAATACAACTAAAATCGATACCATTTACAAACACAACTGCATTTAGAAACGAAACATCAAACTTTATATGCTGTCTGTCCAATCGCAACATGCACTCTCATTGTTTATATGCAATTAATGTTTCAAATCCAATTTCAGCCTCAGATACGGAGTCTGTTCATTTCAATCCAGAGAAATAGACTTCGCGATGGAAGCGCTCTACCCTCAAATGTCCAAACTCCACGAGGGCCGCATTCATTGTGCTCAACAATATGATAATTGGAAAATTGCTGGCCTTTTAATCAAGCCTTAACGTGACACAATCATGCGAAATGCAGTCCGCGATGAAATATTGTCCACAAAAAAAGGCTTCATTTAGCACTGCCAAGAACTAGGACGCGTGGAATACGTGAGTAGAATGTTTGGGGAGGGGGCGTCAACAACTAACGATTTTTGTTTAGCTTCGAAAATGGAGTTTCTTTTTTTTTTATCATTACTTTATTCAGTGTTCGTTTTGGTTGTTTTAAGAACGTTTTTGACTGCTCTGGTGTGATTTTCAAGATTTAGAATGAATGTTTTGTCATTTGTTGGTGGGAATTTATGATGAAGGGTATTTTTCTTGAGGAATATTTATTATTGCAGTAGAACGTCATTTATCCGAATCCATTGGGACCGGACACCATACGGATACGTGATTGTTCGGATAAACGAATGCAATCCGTGCAGTATATGAAACAGGGCACTATATGCATATTGAAAATCATAACATGCGGGAAACGTGCTTGAAGTAAAAGCAAAATAGGTGCAAAATGTCGCAATTTTACCTATATTGCGGAAAATAATCACTTTTTTTCGCTGTACCATTGTACAACCGTTTTTTTCACTGCGTCTCTGATTCTCTTAAGCAGCAGTAGTTGAGGAGGACAGCACTCTGATTGTTGTTCACTCCATAGCTGTCTCTAACGCAGAAAACGCGTCGGCATTTGATGGACCCTTGCTACTTTCGCTGTTGTTGCTGTTGTCCTCGTCTTCATCCGTTTGATCGTCGACAAGGTCGGATTCTTCTTGAACGAAAGTTACAATCTCGTCATCATTCAGCACTTGAAATCCACAGTCTTCTGCATCACATGCCATCCAGGTTTCTACATCTTCTTCGTCGCATTCTTGAAATCCTGGGATCGATTGGACAAAGTCGGTAATTTCCTTCCTGTGGTCATCATTGAAGTATTTTTCGCCAACTTAATCTGGCCACAGCTTATTCCATGCATTTTTCAAGTTCTGTCTTTCGAATGACATGTAGTTGAAAAAGAAAAAAAACTAGTCCGGATATTTGAAGCTTCGGTAAATAAACGTTCGGATAAACGACGTTCTACTGTAATTGTCTTTTCATTTTTTGTATTATTGTTGCATTCAGTTTTTAACTTTTAGTTTGCAACTTAATGAATCAGAAACATTACTTGGAGGATATCAATATTTTTTACTATGTGTAACAAAAACTTAGATCAAGGGTGAGCTGCTAGCGGCTCGCGGGGTATATGAGGTCCACGAAGAGTTTTTATGCGGCCCGCAGTTAGAAAATGTACTTTGAACGGAGATTTCCTTCCCGTGTGCGATCAAAGATTTATCTTTTATTTCTCGCGCTCTTAGGTACTATTACTATGTAATCATCTGTAGAGTTTGGAAGATGAGGTCACTAGATGATTTCAGAATTTTAAGAAATTGAGCCTGCATTCATATTTTCCCTCTTATTCCATGACTGCTAATATGACTTCAAGTCAATCTGCATCAATATACAGTGAGTCAGATCACAGTGTGACGAAATTGTTTAATTCCAAGACACATTGGCTCTTACAAATCTTTGTTAGCATTTCCATACATGAAGAAATTTGTGGGGAAATTGTTCTTTACGTTTTATTTAACTTATATTTGGGAACAAAGTTTGTCTTGTATAGAGATCTATTAGAGTAAATAGAGATGCAAGTTGGCTGACATGAACTTGCAGGCTGAGGCTAAAACTTAAACAATCAATTTCACTCCTGATTTAAAAAAAAAAGGTAGAAAAGTGTGACAGGGTGCATCTGTCTCATTCAACAGATTCTAAAAGCACCTATAGATGATAAATAAAATTAGCACAATAAAAACAAGTAATAGAAGAAAATTTTTTAAGTCAATTACTACTTAGATAGACAAAGAAAAAACATTTTTAGCTACTTTTTATTAAATAGTTACAATTAATATATATATGCATAGACATAGGACAGAATCACAACATTAAGTGGTCATTTATTTTTATTCATTATCATTTAAGCATCGTAGTGTCATCCAAAACAATCGTGTCTTATAAAATTTCAGTTCAACTGAATGCTTCAAAACGTGAGAAAAAACCTTCTCAAGTTTTGACACAAGTCGCCAAAAAGGATGCTAACGTAGCTGCATTTGTAATTCTTTAAATAATTAGTTTTAATCAATTAATTTTTATTAATTATAATTAAACTACTGTATTGTCATCCAAAATAATCATGTATATAAAATTTCAGCTCAATGGAGCACTTTATAATGAATTTTTTTAACGATTGAAAATTCTACCAAGATAAATAATAAATAAATAAATAGAGAGTGTGAGCTAATTGTAAGAATTGTAAAACTGAATAAAGCTGATACTATTTTAAATAACTTATAGTTATTTTTTTAACATGAATGCAATTATTTTAAAAAGGAGCAGCCTTCTGGCAGCCTTTTTCTCGCAAAGTGGCTCGCGAGCCAAAACAAGTTGCCCACCGCGGTTTGAATCCAGGCAAACTTAAAGAGCTGTAGTGCATACTGTTGGAGTGACAAAAAATATCATTGTAAGATTGTGGAATATACTCCAATAATTCGGGCAAGTTCGACGCTGGGCAGAATAAGCTCGTCCTTGTGATAGTACAGCAAATAATGACCGATATATCCCGGTAACAGATCATCAAGACAAAACATCTAATGATACTCAAATTCAGACAGTTTCTATTGGCAACATTGCGAAATATTTCAAGCCAAACACCACGTTGATCACAAGACACATGTGATTTGAACAAAATGGGCTGCTGAACATCGAGAATGGATGCAAAGCAAGTGGAACCACTATTTACAGATGAGTCCCGATACAGTTTTGGAGTGCGACACCTGACATGTTTTGCTATGGCGAGAAAGGAGCACTCAAAATAACCCTATATTCGTTCAGGAAATATCACATTGCAGACTAAGTGGTTTGATGGTAGGGCTGGAATCAGACGAGTTGGAAGTACTGACATGTATATCATTCGGAAGGACAATTTAAAGGTATGCAGACCAGATCCTGAAACTAAATGTCGTACCTTTCACTGCAGGCATTGGTGTTTCCTTTCTTTTAACCCTTTATCTACCGACGGTACTTATAAGTACCAATCACTTACATAGAATAAACATTTTTACGAATACTCTGACGATACTTGGCAGGAATAATCTTTTAACTCCACTCTTCCAAGATATATGGGTTCTATGATGAGTATTTTAGCGGAAAAGGCGAATAGTTTTATAGCAGAAATTGCGTCTTCAGCTAGCGGCGCTTTCAGAGCATTGCGAGGATTGTCATTTTTGTTCCGAAAAAATAGTTAATGTAAAAAGGTCTTATTTTTTTTTGTATTTTCATGAAGACCTTGGAAAACGGTTTAACTCTTTATTGTTGGTGAATAGTGCATACGATTAATTTTACAGTTGATTTTCTTTAATTTATTAGTTTGGTCTAATGGATTAAATTTCTCAGAGTATTTTGTTTATATATATTCTTTAAGATAAAGGTTTAAGATAAAGGGTCAATGCAGAATAATGGCAATTCTCATACAATTAATCTTGTGGAGAACCTTCTTGAAGCTGAAACAACATGGCGTATGGCAACATGGCGTAGTCTCCTGATCTCAATCCAATTAAGTATGTTTCGCACACACTCAGATGACGCGTTTTGACAAAACCAAGGCCTCCTGTAACTGTCCAGAGCTTGTAAATTACTCTTCTAGAGTGGAACAGCATTTTCCAATGTTTCCTTGTTAATCTCATCGCATAAATGTTGAACAGGTGTGCGACAGTCTTAGCAGTTTGGAAGTGGGCACATGCCATAATAAATATCCTGTAACATTTCCAAACAATCAGTTTATGTCATTTACATGCAGACAAATTGTTATCCTGGAACATCTTTATACCATTCCAAAGAACTAAAGTTCCGGTAAAATGGTTTTTTGCTTCTTTTTTTCAGTATGCCGTTGGGTTACACCTGTATTCTTCATTTTAGGCCCATGCATGGCTATCGCGTCATGGTTTCTTCACTTTTTTTTTGAGCAATGTATTTATGCGTTTGTGAGACAATCGGTAAATCAAAGAAGCTTTAGTGAAATCTGACTGTCTCATTATTTATAAATTAGACGTGGTATTATACCAGTGCTTCTCTAATTTTCAATGTTTAGGACTCAATATTCAATAAGGATTTCCATCGCGACCCCTTCCGTACAATATCAATATTTTGAATTCAGTAATACTATACTACTTTGACGCTAAAGCTACAACACGACTTTAACCTTTTTAGTGTCACTGGCGTATATATACGTCTCACTCAGCCACTACGTTAATTGTCCTGGGTGTATATACGCTGCTGGACAATTGCTAAGGACGGATAACACTATCATCCATAGCAACCACAAAATGAAAGGAAGCAAAATGTGGAAAATTAGGATATTAGTAAGAAGAAGTATGAGTATGCAAATTTTTTTTCCAAGTCTGTTCATCACGTAATAGCGTTCATAAGAGCTTTAAAGGTTTTGACGCGTGTGGACAGTTGTTGTTTCAAGTCAAAGTTTTACAGGAAAGATTTAATAGACGAACCTAAAATTTTTGGCATGTCTTCCCGACATCACATAGATGATTTTATGCGTGGTCGAATTATTGGAAAGATCGAAGGGCGAAAAATAACAGATGTTGCCAGGAAGTTCGACATCGCTCACAGCGTTGTTTCACGGCTGTGGAAGTCATTTTAAACTACTGGAATGTGTGTAGTAGACGGCATGGGGGAGGTCGTGTTAGAAGTACGATGCCTGCAGAAGACAGATATATCGTCCTATTAGCAAAAAGGAACAGGCGCACCACAGCTCAGCAGGTGGCAAATCAGTTTCTGGCTGCCTCAGGAAAGCAGATCTCCCGAAAAACTGTTGCCAGACGTTTGAGGGGAGGAGGACTATACGCACGCATACCTGTTGTGTGTGTCCCATTGACCAGACATCACCGTACTGCCCCTTTGCAATGGTGTCGTGAGCATCACAATTGGACTGAACAGGACTGGGCATACGTACTATTCTCAGATGAGAGTAGGTTTAGTCTGTCATCGGATTCTAGACGCCAACTGATGTGGCGCGAGAGTGGTACTGCTTATCGTCCAGAAAATATCCAGGAAAAGGACCGATATCCTACATGCAGTATCATGGTGTGGGCCGGTATCATGATCAATAGCCGCACGCGCCTACATGTGGTTGCGAATGGGACTATGACGGGCTAACGATACATTGATGAAGTTCTACTTCCTCATGTTCGTCTTTTCCGTGGTGCTGTCGGTGATAAATTTGTTTTTATGGACGACAACGCAACAAATCATCGAACACTGGCTGTTCAGGATTGTCTAGACAGCGAGGGTATTCAACGTCTCGTATGGCCAGCGCGTTCTCCAGATCCAAACCGCATTGAAAATGTGTGGGATGCTTTGGGGAGGCAAGTTGCTGGTCGAAACTATCCTCCGACAAACAAGAACACCCTCATCCGTGCACTGACAGAGGAATGAGATAAATTGCCTCAACAGCTGCTGGATAATGTTGAGCAAAGTATGGTACGACGTGTAAAATGTTGCATCACATTCCACGGTGGACATATCCCGTACTGATACCTTTCTTTAAGGTGCCTGCTGACTTTTAGATGCATTGTTCCATTTCTCCGTACGCAGATCAAATGAACATTTTTTTTCTTTCAGATGTTTCACAGCTTTTGTACTTTCCAGAACAATAAATATTCTTTATTCTAATGTCTGAACAGTGTGGCAACTCTATTGTATCCTACTAGGCCTCATGTCTCGCTTAATGTTATGCTACATAGCCATTTGTGATCCGTCCTTTGCAATTGTCCAGCAGTGTATAAGTACTGTCTCTTCTGTGCACTGCTATCCATAAAATGATTCCGAAGGCTTTGGAATGCAATAAAAGGACTTTGACAGAGTATGCGAAGGATTTACTTATATCAGAGGATTTGTTTATTTATTCCTTTTCTTTCCCAATCCGATTGGGGAGCGAACTGCGTAACTTTTTTAATCAGCGCAGTTAAAGGATGCATTAGAAACAGTATAAATTATTAAGATAACTGTAGATTTTTGTGTATAGTTTAATATATGACAAGCCCATGGCATTACTGGTAATTATTAAACTCTTGTTCTGAACTTAATATTGTTCAATTAATTATAAAATACATTGTACCGTACTGATACATTTATAAGTGTATTATATCAGTGGAAATGTGTATTTAATTTTTTATTATGTCAGAATATTTTCTTTGTTGACTAAGTAAATTAATTATTATTTAATTAATCTTTTGTTTTCGACTATTCAATAGGCTCGCGTCCCCCTCGTAGAGTTATCCCGCCCCCTAGGGGACGCGCCCCACAGTTTCAGAAACGCTGCATTATATCTCTCTTTGTGGAAAATAACTTCCTGAAATTTTGGACATTCTACAAAAGCTAAAATTCAGTGTGAGTAATTCAATTGTGCAGTGGAAATGCCGAGGCATTGAAACAGCAGAAAAAAAAAGTGGAAAGCCGAAAAAAATTAGTGGACGCTGGAGTAGAGCTCTGAACTAGTATGTATTTAAAGTTAGTTAACAAATGCAGTAAAAAGTTAAGAAAACCTAAAAGCGTTTTCTGAGTAGAAACTAAAAAGAAAAAAAAAGCATAAGTTTTAAGAATAGTTTTTATATATCAGTACTGATTTTCATGATATTTCATCTAGCTGTGCACTTAAACATATAGCAGAAAATTTAATTACGGATATTAGAATTCATAAAATCTCAAAAAATTCCATAGATATAAATTTTTAAACTCTCTTTGTAGTGATAAGTGTTCTTCCGCTTTTCCTTGTAAAACAGTGAAAAAAAGTTAAAAATTCAATATTTTTTTTTTCGAAAATATATTATTGCACTTTAAATTCGATTAGAAAGATGTGATGGCCAAATTATTCCTCTTATAAAACCAGTTCTATTGTATAACGAGTTCTATACTCGTTATACAATTCCATGAAGAAATAGATCATTGACCTAAGTTCATTCCATTGTGACAGGCTCACGTGTCTTTTCTTTAACATGTCCTTTGGGTTCTTTGGGGTCAGAATTAATGGCAATTAGAGGAATGTAAGCAGTTCGTGGTTCAAGAGTGAAGAAGTTGTAGATAACGTTTCGTGGCGAATAGTAGGATTTATACGTGAAGAGATCTATCGAATCAAGGTGCATACCATTGCACTCGAGTCATTATACGGCTTCATCTAGGTGTTTTAATCGTTACTTCAAACTGCAGCAAGGTAGGATTGATTATTTAACATTAGTATCGGCGATATTATTGGAATTGAGTTTAGGAGAGTCAGTTATTGATAATGGTCCGTGTTAGGTTAATTTGTTATTATCTATATATTGTGAGTTGTGTGTTTTGCCATCGGAGATTCTCTCACATAAATTATCACAATCTAGTTTGTTAAAGCTTTAAGTTGAAAGTCTTAATAAAGCTATATTAAGATTATGTATGATTCTAGTTCTTCCGTTAATCCTACACCTCTAGCTCACGCTGATACCCAAAGAAATAACACCCCAGGGGGGATTATCACAGCTTTTTTGTATATCATAACTATTGAAAAAGCAGTTATATACAATAATTTTATACTTTCGAATTTTTTTTTTAAAAAAAGCTGGATTGTTTACTTTTTTATACGCGTGTTCCCTAATCAATATAACTGTAAAATTCTTGTTTTGAGTTGACAATAATGAGTCAGAAATTTGAAATAATTTAACAAGAAAAACTGATATAGAAGGTGAAAAAGAATAGCATATATTATTATTGTTGTTGTTATTATTATTATACATTTATAAAATCGTTTTGATCTGTAACCTTGTTGAATATTATATAACCACTAAGTCGTCTAATATTGAAAAAATTCAATTAAGAAAGTAAAATATCAAAATTAGTTACAAACTTCCTTTCAAATTTTAGGTATTATTATGCTATTATTATAATGTTATATCGTGCTTTTAATCAATAGCAGAATTTATTTAAAATTGCATTCAAAATTCGGCTTAAATTCTTTCATTAAAATATTTTATCTTTCTATTCTAAAACTAAATTTTGAATCCTATTAAAATTATATATATTAAAATCTTATTTTTTTTAGATTTTTTTAAAATGTGATTTATTTAATAATTCTTAAATTATTTACAGAAGAATTTTTCGAAATTTTTCTTAAAATTATTTCTTTAACATACACGTGAAAGTAACTGTATATGTACAACAGAAATATTTTTATGAAGTTTAACATATTCTTATTTTTACGAATTAAAATTACAAGTTAAAGTTTAAAAAACAGTTGTTTTTAAGAGAAAATTAAGTCACAAAAAATAAAGCATCAATATGGCAATAATATATATATTGCTATTTCTTCCAAATTTTATTATTGTTTACTAAAAGAAAAAAACAAATGAAAATATCACATTTTATAAATTTGTCAATTCTTTTTTAAAGTTACAATTTTCTTGTCTCATTTCATCATGAAAATGAATAGAATATAAAAAAAGCAAAAATTTAAAAAGAAAAAAATAGTTTAAATTATTACGACACACTTCTACCAATTTATTTAAAAAAATCACTAAATATTCCGATTTTTAGAGTATGAATCAGAGAACTGTTATTAATTATATTTAAAGTATGTTATACTGGGTAAAATATTGATAAGAAATGAATTTTAAAAAAAATGCACCGTTCTTTAAAATGAATGATGGAGAAGAAATTAAAGCCAATTATATAAAATTGAGCTCGGGTATTGTTATTTAAGACATACTTTTAATCAATATATCTTTCCTCGCCAAAATATGGCATGCTTAACTTGTTTATTTAATAACCAATTCAATTTTTCAAAACGAATCCAAAGAGAAAACACTTCATTTCAGTTGTGTTTATCACGACCTGTAGATTATTACACAAAAGAAATTGGAAAATAGTTTTTAAAAAGTTAATTTTCAGCTTAAATCACTGACTTTATTTAAAGGGCTGTCAAATCCGGCACCACGTAATCCCTGTTTAAAAAGCGTGGGCGTTCAATTCACTTATCATATTTTTCTGAATCTCAATTACGGTAGAGAACTAGATTGAATTAAAATAAAGAAAATGTTATTATATTTCATTGCGGCTAATTCTTTTTTCTTCGTTCTTTGGAATAAAAATTGCTGCGCTTTTCAAGTAGCCAGGATTGAAAAAAGATATATCACACATTACTCTGCTTTCGTATCTTTATTAATTCCCGTTCATGAATGCTTTTCTTAAGGTTGGGAACATAAAAAGCTACAAAAGCATTGAGACTTTGTACATAATTTACCTTTTCCAAAACTTAATTCCTATATTTATGAAGACGGGCAAAAATAATTTTTAAATTCACTTATAGTCTTAATTTTCATAGCAATCGCACTTGAAAAATGATCTACACTATTAAAATTCGGAGGTAAACAAAACTCGCCGAAGGTACCAAAGATTGGGAGTGATCCCAGGAAGTCGTTTTAACCATTTATATTTCGATATTGTAATTAGTTAAAATATATTAATTAAAAACGTTAAAAAGCCTTTTCATGATCCTCTGCCTGCCATCCCTTCTTTCTGTTTCCCGGTTTCTCAAGCAAAAATGCATTTGCATCCTTCTTCAAGTGGACAGTAGACCAGCCACACCTGTTGTCAGCCGTCCATATCTTTCGTTTAACACGTGGCCTTGCTGCACATGTGTTCAGAAAGGATGATCCGCTATTATGAAGAGATAGGTAGGATTGCTTTTTTTTGTCGGAGTAACATGACGATTTATGACATCTGACTTAGAGCACGCGGCACCAAATAGGGCTTGGGCCAGACTGGATCCTACCTCATCGTTTCTCAAACTGGGGTGTGTGATAACTTTAGTAATCAATTAATCACTTTATATACAAACCCCCCTAGTTCTTACTTGAAGAACTAGGGGGGCGCGAGCCTATTGAAAAATCGAAAACAAAAGATTTAAGAAATTAATTTACTGAAAGTAAACAAACAAAATACTTTCTGATATAACAAAATACGCATTTACACTGCTATAATACACTTATAAATGCATCAGTACCCTACAATGTATTTTATAATTAACAATACTAAGTTCAGAAAAAATTTGATAATCAGTGACCCCCATGGGCTTGTATTAAAACTTATTTTGATAATTTGTACGGTACATAATTAATTTTTTAACTGCCAATTAAAAGTTACACGATTCGTCCCCCAATGCCACCGTTTTCCAGGTAGACGAGCGTATTTTGATTTTTTTGGGGGGATGGGGTGGAGAAAAGGAATTAATAAGCAAATCCTCTGAAATAAGTAAATCATTCGCAAACACAGTCAAGGTCCTTTTATTGCATTCCAAAGACTTCGGAATAATTTTATGGATAACGCTGCACAGAAAAGATTGTACTTCGGAAAGAGGTATTTATGCATCCAGAAAATTAATATTTTGACTGAGCGAGACGTGTATATACGTCGGTCGTACTTAAGAGTTTAAAGTGGTATTGTAGCTTTAGTGTCAAAGTATAGTGTTATTGAATTCAATACATTGTTATTGTACGGAGGGAGGCATGATGAAAATGTTGATTGAATAGTGGGTCACGGATATTGAAAGTTTGAGAAGCACTGCCCTATCTACAAGAACTAGTGGTGTTGGGGACAGTGTCTGAGAGAACCGGGTGCGAAACGATTTTATTTCCAATGAGGAATGGAAGAGATTTGGTGGGGCGTGAAAGAGTCCCGTTCGAGAATTACTACATAAATGTATTCTTTTTAGACTGGACTGTTGTCTCCCATCCAGTATAGTGGTTAGTGATACTGACTGCAGTGCCGTAGGGTCTGGGCTCGAATCCCGTGTAAGACATGGGTATTTGTGTTGTAATCCTCTTCTTTGTGATGTGCGCTTTACGCTTACTTCTATGTAAGCCCCCGTGTGATTCTTTGTATTGAACGGGTTTATAAATGTTTTCAATACAAAAATACAGGACTTTTAACTTATGTATAATAACTATACTGTATAATATGTACTTTTTAATAATACTTTAAAATAATTTTATACATATGTACATTTTTATTTTATTACATAGTTTCAAATTTGAACGTGTAAGGGAAAATCTTTTCTTCGTGTATTTTGGGAGATTTTTCCAACCCTCTTGATAATTCGAATTCTTAGATTCGAAGTTTTTCATTGATCCCTCTAACTTCGAATTATTGAGAGTCGACTGTATATCACAATGAGTCAACAAAGCCATGAAAGTCAAAAATGGATGACTTTATGAATACAAGAGAAACAGAATTTAAAAATTGTAATTTTTGTTTCACATTAGATTTATATTTTTTAAAGCAAATTATACATTCTTAACCAGTTCTGAAGATATAAAACACTTTAATTGTGATCTAATTTAATTGCAGAACATTCTACAAAAACCTTTCTTGCGGAAATAACTCGTTTTAATCAAGTCCACAGAGAAATCTCTGCTTGCCATTTCAAAAATATTACTGCTAGATTATCACGTTCTCTCGGCTTTTTTTTACTTTCTGAGTCTTATACACGATTGTTATCATCAAGATAAATGTCCATGACTTACATTTGTAAAACTCGCTAGGTAAGTGACTAGGTAATTTGCCCAGCTACGGTACACTTAATTTCTTGTTGTGTGTGTGTGTTGTGGTTATACATCTTTCTCTTGAAGGAAATTTTCGCTCGAAAGGCGTTTTATCTGACCCTTAAGTACTTTTACTGTTCGTTTTAAATTAAGAAAAGTCATGTTATTAAGCTCTGAATCGTCGCTTTTAAGAATGAATAGGAATTAAATCATAAAAACCTGATTCAAATATGAATTTTTCCCAAACTGTAGTGTTTCAATTGTGTATTAAAAGTTTAATACATTAATATGTATTGGAGATTAATCACTTTATATACAAACTCTTTTTTTACACAGTAGATATGTTCATTAGAAAACCGTGTAAAAAAATCTTGTGCGACATGGTAAATTTGTTACTGGGGTAAATGTTCCACAACTCCCAGTGGCTGAATGGGAGCGTATCGCGCTTCCACGTCATAGGTCCGGAGTTTAAACCCCGTGCGGGGCAAGGTGAACACAGCCTTTCATCCCTACAAATTCGAGGAATGGGTATCAAGCTTGCTTGGGAACTAAGCACTGGGAGTTTCACGTCAGAGTGACCACCTGACCGGAACATCTGTTCATGTATCAGTAGGAATTGACTTAATTTTTTTATATTACTTGTTCAGTCCTTACTATTAGTTCCCATTCTCCCTATTTATATTTATATATCTTGTTCAAGTTTTCAATCGGTAATAAAATACTTCCTATTGATCCATTCAAGTTCATATACATATTTTTAAGCTTGTAGTTGATGTCAGGCCTGAAACTATTACATTTTTCAGATATTAATTCGTTAATTCTATTTAATGAATAAATGAATAGTAAGAAACAAAATCAATAGTCCAACACCCTATGTAAAAAGGAAAATGGAAAATCGCTTTCTATTTTGCCACATAATAGTGTGTGATTCTGTCATATATATATATACATATTTCTATTAATTGTAACTATTTAATAAAAAGTAATTAAAATAAAATCTTTCTTTGTTGACCGATGTATAGGAATTGACTTTAAATGTTTGTTTTCTTCATATTACTTGTTTATAATGACCTGCAATAACTCTCTTCGTATACCTTAAATTTCACGACTAATATTGGTTTGGAGGACCCTGAATTCCTTGAGAAAAACAAACTTCATATACCCACCCTATTTTCCCGAATCTCCTAGAAAATTTTTTTTTTTTTTATAATAATATTAAATATATAATTTTTTCTCTCTCGTTGTTCATTTGAACATTTTCTAAGCTTAAAATACCATATCTTGTTCGAGGTCCGTCACCAATAGATCTAGAGTTGCTTTATGCGCTGCGACGTTAATAAATACTCTCATGCTATCTCGCTCACTCAGTTACACATTTTTTCATTTTTAAATTCACTTACCTTGATTTGCAAATTAAGAGGACATGGTACGATTTACAGAAAATTTTTAATTTAATTAATTTCTTAATTTTTTGGGCTGCCTCCTATGTGTATGCATGATGTAAAACAGAATTTGCGCTCAAAATTTCATAAAAAGCTAATGATTTAATTTTTTAAGGAAAAAACTTGAAATTTATGAAGTGATTTTAAAATGCTACTCTCTCTCTCCTCCTACAAAAATTGACGCATAAAATTTGATTTACAAGTGCGTCAAACTAAGTATTACAAAAGGGGGTATGGGTTTGTGCGATAACATGATTGGTATTCGTACAATTCTTCTTTTTATGAATGCTTATTAAAAATTCCTTAAAAATATGTAAATTCTAACTTAAATTATTTTTTAAAAACTAAGCATTGCTTTGATTGAAACATGCATACCAACTTTTGTTCCACGTAATATTAGCAACAAGTGAAAAAAATGTCCAAGTGTTAAGAGCAATAGATAAGAAAAACCTTAGCATTTTAAATGAAGACAAACTAGTCATTTTATCTTTCTGGGATAAGTCAGTTTCAAGTTTTGATTTGCCATTGGAATGTGAATAAAAACAAACGTAAAAATTATCACAACTCTGCGTTTCTTAAACTTAGAGCTTTAAAATTTTGTGAGTTTGTAAAAAAAGTATGTAAAAAAATAATTTAGACTATAAAAAAATTACATTTCATTTTTTGACCAATTTTTGTCAATTGAATCGTACTGTGTCCCCGTAAACTGGAAAGTGACCTTTAACTCACCCTGCAGAATGTTCAGAACGGAATAAATTCAAGTTATTCGAATCAACCGAAATAAAAACGAGCCTCCATAGGGTTGATTCCTGCAAAAACAAAACAACTAAAAAGACTGACGATAGCATCGATAAAGACATATTATTTCCTTTACGTTCTTCACTTCAATTGGAAACATCGATAACAATTGTTGCCACAAGGGACAAATTGATGTTTGAACTTGAAATATCTTTCACACCTGCATTTATCTTACATTTCTCACCTTTAGCATTGCCACAACGATATATCTTGTTTCTGAGGACGAAAAACACCTTTTGCCGCTGTTGTGTAAGTTTAGATAGTTGGCAGCGTTTACACTGGTGATAGATAAGGTGAGCTTGGCGGGGAGAAAAAAAGTGAGAGTGATATGGGAGGGCCTCTTCCTGACGATAAGAAATAGAGGGTGGTGCACCAGTGAGGGTGATAAGAAGTTATCTTTTCCTCTGCGTTTGCCCGTGACAGATAGGTTGACAATCTTCCTACCGTATTTGTTAGAAATAGATACAGAAGAAAAAGAATGCGTTCGGTGAATTGAATCGGATTGGTGATACGTTTTAATTTTTTTAAACACAGTTGTTCCATTGGATATTTCCCTTTGGATTGTTGGTGTTATGTGTGCACTGATTTACTTGTATCTTTTTTTTTTTATTTCAGAGTGGAAAGTTATGATTTTGTGAGCGTGGATTTTTATTTGAATTTTTTAAACCTTTTTTTTTGTTTGAAAAATATATTAATTTGAATTCTATATTTCAAAATATTTTTATAATTATTGACTATGTGAAAGATGGTAGCATAATTTACCAACGCAGAGGACATGCATAAGAAATGCTATAATACCAAAACTTTTAATATGTTTCTCATGAAAAAGTTCTGTGGCCGCGGTAGCCTAGTGGTTACGGTCACCAACTCGGGTCCGGTGCTACTAGTGGCACTGAAAACCTTCCTGCACGATATACCTGTCGCTCAATGTTCTCCTGTTGGTGTTAGTGTAAGTGTAAGGGAATATTAACGTCGCACTGTTCAGCTACACGAGGGTTTTTGGCGACGGACCTCGTCATTTTGAGCCATGGTCAAGTGATGAGGATGGCACCTGAGCTAGCACTCTCCTGACTACCACATCCCACCAACGGGAGGACGTTTGAGCTCTCGACAGAATTAACGTGCATCACGCTCCTACACGGTGGGTCTTTAGTGGTACTGGGCTGAAACTCATGACACGCCAACCACTATCCGATACCTTGACCACTAGGCTTCCGCGGCCATTCCTCTCGTTGGTGTTGTGTGGCAGTTAAGAAAGGGAGGTGCCAGCCTCGGGAGTTGAAGATGTTTTCCTCGTCATTGGATTATGGTTCAAAAATACGAGGTCTATCGCCAAAAGCCCTCGAGTAGCTGAGTAGTGCGACGCGTTAATATTCCCTCACTCACTTACCCAATGACTGTCTAAGTTGAGAACCGTAATTTAGAAAAAAGTGTATAAATCAATATTTTTTTTGAAATTTAGTGTGAAGTAAATTAGAATATACAAATGAAATTGTTTTAAGAATATTATTACTGTAAAATATTTTATGAATTCCATTTTTTTTGCCAAAAGAGTGATACAAGAATGTTATATTTTCAAAGCATTCTTTTTCCATGAAAAATGCTTCAGCAATAATAAATAATATGTCTATATGCAGCTAGGAACTGTATACTAGGCCAGCCCGAATTAGGATTTTTTTTTAAAAATTCACTTTATGTGTTCAGCGTTAGAAGCAATTGAAATAATAATGAATTTTTTGTTAAAATTTCTCTGATGTAATATATAAAAGGGAAAAATCCTCTTCTAAATCGTATTTCAAAAATCCTTTTTCAAGCTTTTTATGGAAGTCCTAGAAATACAAATAGGTAAAATATTATTATTACAAAAGCATTTTTCATAAAAAGAGAACATTTGAGAAAAGGACATTTTTATCCCTTCTTTGCTAAAAAATTGCCTTTAAATATTTTTTTTTACTAATGACATTCTTAAAAACACTTTATAAGTATCTGTATTCTCATACAACTGACTAAACATCAAAGGAGTTATTCAGTTATACGCTTTCTCAAAATCACGGTTACGACGGCAGTCAATCACCTTGAAACAAAGCGAATAAGAAGAAAAAAATGAGAGCTGTATCAATTAAATAAGTTAATCAGGTGCATATCCTTCGACATATCATTAAAGCGCGTTAAGAAATCAGAATGGCTTACAAAGATGGAAGTTGGGTTGTGAGTAAACATATCGATACGAATAAAGTTCGTCATCTCAATGCGATATTTGGAACACGGCTGACAATGAAAAACATGTCATCGTTTAAAGAACTGTCAAGAGCTGCCACCCTTGACAAGGATGGAAGGAATTATGGCAACACTTTTGAGGCGAGTTCTCTCATTGAGAAGAATTTTTTTTTCTTATTATTTATTTTCAACTTGATTTTGAGTTGAAGGAAATATACAAGAAACATCTGTATTTATAATAAGAGCTTTACATTTTCTACTTCTGAAAAGATTTTTTTTTGTGTTATATTAAGG
Organism: Trichonephila clavipes; assembly: GCA_019973935.1. Taxonomy (NCBI): domain Eukaryota; kingdom Metazoa; phylum Arthropoda; class Arachnida; order Araneae; family Nephilidae; genus Trichonephila; species Trichonephila clavipes. The sequence continues at coordinate 163,536 of BMAU01016044.1, read as the reverse complement.
TGTAAAAAGTCACATTTGTTATTTTAACCGTCATTTTGGTTCTACCTGTATAAGGTTTATGGGTGTGAAATGCTGGATTTTTAAATAAACGTATAAAACTGCATATCTTTTTCCAAAAGATGTTTATTTAATCAAAATAGACTCCATTTGCTTCAATACACCTTTTGCTACAAGATTTTAATACATAAATACCTGCATTAAAGATGTCCTGAAGCAATAAACTCTTATGCGGAATTCTTTGGACTGTCTTCATTCCCACACTTTTTAGACAGAAAAAACTGTTCTAAACGTTTTAACAAGTAATATAAAAAAAATTTTTAAGTCAATTCTTACTTAGGACAATAATATTTTTTATTTCAGTTGCTTTTTATTAAATGATTACAATTAATATAAATATGTATATACATATGACATAATCACACTATCAAGTGACAAAACAGAAAGTGATTTTCCTTGCAATTTTCCATTTCCCTTTCTATATAGTGTGTTTGACTATTATTCTCGTCTCTGTTAGTATTTATTCATTCATTCATTAAGTTTAATTATTACAATAAAATAATATAGTAAAAAGAAATCCCATTCTCAGAAATTGGGCCATCCCAGGAGGGATTCAAACCCACGACCTATGTATTCGAAGTCCAACTCGCTATCCAGTGCGCTACAGAGACACAAGAAACGATTTTCCTTTCTATGTATGCTGTTGAACTATTTTTGTTTGTTACTATTTATTCATTTTTTAGTTTAATTAATGAATTAATGTTTGAAAAAATTGTATTAGCGTCAAGCGTCATGCACTACAAGTGTAAAAAATGAATTTGATGAATTGAAAGTATTTTATTAACAATTGAAAATTTGAAAAAGATATATATAACAGCTATTATATAAATATAGTATGCCTATAGAGGCATTCACAGAATTCAAAGGTAATATTACATAGCAGCTTAATAAATATAACTTTGGTACAGATAGTAAAATCTTTTTTAATGATATTAACAATCAGATTAAAAAATTACAAAATAAATTTATTATAGTTTATGTTGATAAAGTGTCAGGAAATTTTGCCTTCATTTGTAAATACTATAGTAATTTAATGATCAACAATTAATTTGATAATAATACAGCTTTTATTAAATCACCAGATTCTGATAGAGAAATAAATAATCGTAGTTTGGCTTTTCATTAACAATTAAGAATTCAAATTAATAATAATTTTAAATTTCCACATATGTTTCTTACTCCCAAATTTCATAAGGACCCAGTCAAATTTAGGACAGTTACAAATGGAATTAATTCATATATCAGCAAAACAGGCAAAATTCTCCATGAGAGAGAGAGAGAGAGAGAGAGAGAGAGAGAGAAGTATTACATGATACAATAAATAATCTTAAATCCACAGCCATACTTAAAAATAGTAAATCACTTATTGAAAAAAATGAAAGATAAAAAGATTTATTCAGTCTATAATTTAGATTTTGAAGATTTTTTAACTCTATTAATATTGATGATTTGATTAATAAACTTATAAATTTACATAAAGATAATTTATTTAATAATGCTACTAATGATAGATTTGGTTCACTACTTCGGTTTGTACTTAAAGAGAACTATATATATCATAAGGGATTATCTACAGATTAAAGGGTTGCCACAAGGTGACCCTGCGAGCAACTGTCTTGCCAATTTATACTTACATTATTTTGAAAGTAGTTATATTAATAATTCTAAATATTAATATTTATCGTTATATGGATGACATAACCATTTTTGGCAAGCAAGTCAATTTTATACCTAACACTAATTTTTTTTTTATCCACATATCTTAATTTAAAACAGACAAATAGTAACAACAATGAAGCAAACTTTCTTGACATACATACCAAATTAAAAGATAATGTAATAGTTTCTAATATTTATGATAAAAAAGAAGAATTTAATTTCAGTATTATAAAAGTTTCTCATTGGGAGAGTAATGTGCATGTATCTGTATTCAGAAATATTGTTATTAATTATATACAATGCAATAAATTTCTGGTGTCAAAAAATCAGAAATAATAAATAACTAGAAACATTTTACTAAATATTGCTTAAATCAGAAATACCCAATTAATTTTATTAATAGTTATATGAATAAAGCTATTCAAAATAGTAAGGATTTAAAATTCTTCGATTAATAATAGTTTATTACTATAAACACATATTTCATAGTTATAGTTACCTCCATATTCTAATATTAGATAAAATTACTTATTATTATTATTTAATTCATATATACTCTAGTGTCACTAAAGTTATGGAATAATTTGTAACTCTTATTAATTTTTATTTCTATTTTTTTATACTTTTGTTAAGTTCTACATTTCCACCATTCACATGCTTTGAATCTGCATTAGGGTCCAGAATCTGGCAATAACTTTTATTGCACTCAGATTTAGCGTGGGCTCTGCATTTTTAAGTGCAATTTTTAGGTAAGTTACCTCTATCTTGTAATGGATTCAGATATTCCTATCCATTACTTTCAATAGGTTTTTGCTTAGTATTATTTACATAAAGGGGGAAGGTTGGCTGGCCAAAAAACATGTTCAACCCCATTTTTATATAAAGTACTTTATACATTAGCTGTCCTAAGTTGGCAATGTTTATAATACCGCAGCATTCATTATATAATTTTTAATCACCTTTTGCTCATGTGTCCTTCATTGTGTGATTTTCTTACTGTCTATGTGTTTTTCGAATGTGTTTGTTGAATGTTATCTCAAGTTTGTAGAGAATAAGACACATATATATATATATATATATATATATATATATATATATAAGGATAAAGTATATAAACTAATAGTAGTAACTATATACAATAACACTACTGATAAAATATTCATTTTTAATTTTATCGATTGTCAGTTAAATACTTAAGGTACATTATTGTTAAAACAACAGAACATGTATTCAAAGTTCCCATTCGCTATTATAAAGGAATTTATTTTCAGAAAAAAGTGACTCCTTCTCTAGTAAAATAATCTTAGCTACATTCTTAACCCCACTTTCTTCTCTTTAAAATATTCGAATTATAGTTTTATGACTGATTAAACAGTCCGACATTAAAATTTATCTATGAGCTCAATTATTTTTAAGGAGTGATTCTATAATGATGATCGGAATAGTATTCTGTGTACAGGTTACATTCATTTGCTAGCAGAATATATTTCGGAATACAAGTATGATATTTTTGCTTAGCTCTTTATAAATTCGAATAGCTTCATCGCGATTAGATTTCATGCTTGAAAATTACACTGTGAATGCTATTAAAATGCTGTTATGGCCAAAGAGACCCCCCGCACACTCAACGGCGATTTACTTCGGGCTGGATTCCCGATTCTATTGTAAGAAACGAGGTATGTTGCCAAGCATAAGTCTTACATCAATCTTTTCATATGCCAAGATAGTATTGCAAATTTTCGAGGAGAGGGGTGGGGCATAGCGGACGACATCTCCAATCATTTGAATAATAACACATTTATTAAGACTGGGACGTCTGTCGGTGTCGTTTGAACACCGGAGCCTATTCAGTTTGTTCTCCTTTCCATATTTTTACAGGAAATTTGAAAATTTTTCCTGACTTGTAATCGTTTTCCATGGTGATTACACAGAAAAAGTTGTGGTTCTAGCTTAATTAGGAGTGATTTTACAACTAAATATACCTAGAACGTCCTCTGGCGTTGTTTCGACATCAAGGCAATTTATCATCATAAATAGGGGTCGCTGAGCAAAAGATAGTAGATACTATTTGTAAAAAAAATTACCAGAAGTAATATTGCTTATTTATTTAACCTTCAATGCAGTGTTATTGGGTTCACAGCGGAAATGAGTTATACTAAAGTGTTCAACCGTCTTCCTTTAGGGAGGACAGTCCTCCTTTTATAGGTTCTGTCCTTCCTCGAAAAGTGTCTTCCTTTTCAATATTTTAAAACTGATATTTTAATCTCTGTATTCAGAGATGAGCCAAACATGTTTCCAAAATGTCGAAGAATGGTCTGAAACAAATATCGCAGGAAATAACAGTTTTCAATGGTATTTTTTTAATTTGGTCTCAAGTCAAGTGGGCAGATATAGAAAATTACGTTGAGGTTTTATGGAAAGAAATGCCCGATATTAAAATCGATGACAATTGTCTTTTTGAAATAGAAAGAAGACCGAGTGTATATTTAAATTCTAATAAATTAGAACAATTGGAAAATCAACATACTGAGAAAAAAATCATTTCAAAAATGAACACACACATTCCATATGAAAATGTAATTGTTCTTGTTGAATTTACGTTGTTCTGCCCTGGAACTAATGCAGCAGTCGAGAGTTTTTTTCAATTTGTTATAATTTTTAGGAAGTGACTAGTGAGAAAACAAAATTGAATGTTAATATTTTAGCTACAGTGTTTACCGTAAAATTCAATGTGAAGGATATTTTTTGCCCAAACTTTCCGAAAAATTAGAAAATGATATGTTCAGAAAAAAATTCATTCAATGGAAAACCCCTCTTTTTAAGATAATTTAAAAGAATGTAAACGTAATTAGCATATTTTTGTTTGAATTAATAAAACGTTTCATATATTTAAGTTGTAACATTTTCTTAAATTTTTTGTCCTTCTTTTCATTGTAAAAAAATGGTCACCTTAGTTATACTAAAGTTGCTCTGCCTAAGTTTTTCGTTACATAGCATTTGCTAATCTTCTAATAAAAAAAAATTCATTCGATTTTTGAACCTTATGCAGATCAGACACCCTGAAACAATGGTTCGTAGAAAAGATCTAAGATCTGATGAAATTGCTAATTTGTTGCGAGAGCTTTCTGAAAATGAATTGCATGTTGGTGAGTTGTCTAGTTCTAATTTAGATTCCAACAAAGGCATACGATTCAGTAAAAGTGACTGCGAAGAATCTGAAGAAACTGCTGACGTAATTGATAATACTCCAGTAAATCCCGATACATATGTCACTAGGGATGGTACAGAATGTGTACCGCATAATAGTACTGTTCCTGACATATTTGCGACTCGAAATGTTTTGCGAGAAAGCATTGGTCCAACAAGCTTCGCCAAACATAATGGTAACGTCAGGTTTTTTTCATGATATAAAAAGGATCATAACATATGATAATTACTTGAAATAATATTAAAAAGTCTTAAAACTAAATACTTTTGAATAGTGGTCCTTCAATTATTTAGTTATTTCATATATATTATGTTGCGGTGTGCTGAAACGACACCGGTGGGCGTTTAAGGGTAATCGAGAGAAATCCCGGACGTTCTAATGTTAATGAGCAAGTATGAACGGATGACAACACGAAAACAAATCGAGACATATACACAAAGAAATATTTTAACAGATTATTTACAATATTGCCAAATGCACTCAAACCAGCTTTACAGCGCTGCAGAAATCGCCTTCTAGAACACTTCCACTTGCAGGAACACTCAGACACATAAAAGTGTATCTCAGCTATCGCAGCCAACGTTGAAAGGATGAACTCTCTTCTGAACTAAACTGACCTTGGTTTGAAAGGTTCTTTAAGCAGCCTCATGGAAATTTCTACAAGGTTCGACTCCACAACCTTCTCGATGATTCCTCGACGAAATTTTATTTTCTCCAGTCTGTTAACCCTGGTCTTTTCTTCTGTGGTTGTCATAATCTTATTCTTCAAGTTTACGCCGAAGAGTGATTTTTACCTGTAAACTGAATTTTTCACCAAGGAGAACATTGCAGCAGGGAAAATAACATACGTGACATGTTTCAATTTGAAAATTGCCAGCATGATATACTTGCATAAATGTCTATCTCATCCTTTAAAACAGTTATTACAGAATATCCAACACCGCTTATAAAAAGAAGTAGCAAGTATAATGTCAAAAAATTGTGACGGTGTTTATTGAATACCTTGTGTTTATTGGTGCCTTGTAAACATACAGATATAAATCCAGTAAAATTAAGCCTACTTGTTGTAACTTTTTTTCATTCTACGATTAAAACTCGATGTAAAATGAATACGTTGTTGCGTAGTTGATCGTCTTTCAAAAGCAAAATAAATAAATAAATTAAAAAAATGCAATCAAGAGGCAAGTTTTCCAGAGTAAATCACACATTTTTCCAACAGAAAATACTTGTCTCGAACTCTCACCCGTGAAAGTGCAGAGATTTACCAGATTGAGGTATTTTCTTTAGAGAGACACTTTTATAACGACTACCAAATCACTGTCTCAATTCGAAATAAGCTATGGGAGCACATGTATAGCTAAATACTAATTTAAATATCTATAAAAATAAATTCGGTACTTATCATGAATTCCAAATCATCAGAAATAATAACGTCCTATAATGACCCGTCGGATCCTTTCATGTTGAGCCACACACATATGGCAATTTCCGCTTCTAAATCTAATTTAACTTCGTAGTCTCTCTGTAATAACAGTCATCCTCCACCTTCACTTGATTTTAAATAGCCAGCCTTATTAACATAAATCGAGTTTCCTTTACAGAAAACAGTTTTATAATCATGTAACGCAGGTGTCGGCAAACTATGACACGAGGTACAATTCTCAGTGGCATTTTGCTTAACTCTACGAATTTGTCTATATTTGAGTAGATGGAAGTTTATAAATTTGTAATGGACTTTATTTGACAAAAATCTTTCTTCTGAATTACGGACATTTACGGAATTACGAAAATATCTGAAAGACAACTCTGTAGATAAACTTACAATTATTTTGTAAATTATTAAGTGTCATTGCTGGCGAGATTTAATTGTTTAAAGAGAGAAAATTGCACGTACTCAACTTTCCACTTTTGGTTCTACATATCTAAGTACAAAATCTTTCCTCGTATGAAAAATATTTCGAGTCTGCAAAGAAATTGATTACCTGAATACTCAGAATCGTATGAAATTTAAAGTCACAAATTATATTCCTGACTTTTTGATATGGAAATAGAGCTGTGCAAGCACTAGGTTTGCATTAAAATTTTTATTTATCTTTTTATTGAAATTTTATTGAAACATTTACATTTTATTACGTCTATTTCTTTGTTTTAATAAATATATTTAATAGTGCTGGTGGGACTAATCTCCATCTGGTCTAGTGAAACTAGACCAGATCCATGAGTTCATAAATCTGTACAAAGTCTAAGAACAGCAGGGGGATGCAACAGCCTCCTCGCAAGAAACCCCCAGACATTGCAGAATGTGCTGAGGAGAAAAAGGACTGATGTTACATTTGGGGCAAATTGGGAAGCTTCTTTTGCCACCCTCGAAATTCATGCGCCTCAGGTGACCAATCGAAAATCGTGAGAATGCCGTTTGATAAGATCTGGAACCCTTGAATGATATGACGGATCTAGGGTGTCTTTGAAAGTACCATGGGTGTACAGGAGAGACTACCCAGTCTCTATATATTAATTCTTTAGCCCTGGTGTAGATCTCAGTCGATGTAAGGACCATGTGGTCTTCCGGATCCACAGGATTACTTGTAGCCGCCTTCGCAAGGTCGTCTGCAACTTCGTTCCCGATAAGGCCTACATGAGAAGGGACCCACTATAGATGAATAGGATGACGATCCGAAAGCTGTTGAAAAAAGGTGAAGAATACTCCTGCTGGTGTTGTCGCCGATAGATGGTCAATTCGATAAATGTTGGATGGATAATCGGCTGTCTGTCAGTATCCAAATTTCAGAAACAGCTGGATCTCTTATGTTGTTAACAAATGAAAGACCACACATGATAGCTCCGTTCTAAAGACATTTCTTCTCTGAAATTTGATGACGCGGCCAGGTAGTTCAATTAAGACTCCACTGCCAGTAGTATTTGTCTCACCCTTACTGCCATCAATCAGTATAGATGTTTAATAGTAATTAATATGTGAACAATTTTAATTTTTATTGTTGAAGAAATATATATTATGCTGTTCCTTTTTATGCTAAGAAATATCTGTAGATGATGCAAAATTAATATATAATAAGACAGTAAATATCTATATTATTGAGCTCTATGCAGCACTAACTCTATATGCATTGTCGTTGGAATTGAAATGTTTCAAACATTTACTACTGTGTAGCACGTTGAATCAATATTGGTAGGTTGGTTTGGCATGCCAGAGCTAAGAGGGTGCCGACCCCTGATGTAACGTAATCAAAAGAATCTTGCCTAAGGGCTTAAAAAGAATCGCAAATACAACCCGTTACATACTTAACACTCTTTTAAATCCACAACTATACAGACTGTAGGATCACACACATATTGAACACATCAATACAAATTCATTGCCACACTCGCAAGAGGACAGTGGAACTCGCAGTCACCGTCGAGCCAATGTTTCTTCCCTGCATTGTCCTTAGATAGGCTGGAAAGATTAAAATAATTTAAAAGTATATTTTATTCCGTGTGGTTCTAACAGTTTAATTTTATTCTATTTCTTAAACGTATGTTTCGAACTGCAATCATAGTTGATTATATCACAGGTAGGTAGTTGTTTTGGCTAAAGGGCCCTATTGCTTAAGGTATCCGACTACGTTCGGAACCGTGATTTTAAAAAAAAAGCGCGCATAAATGTATAACTTTCATGATATTTAGTGTCACTTAGATTAGAATACATGTATAAAGTTGTTTTAAGGACATTTAGACACAAAAAATTGTCTAAATACACTATTTTGACAAAAAATTAACTTAGAATATAACCTTTTTCAAAATGTTCTCCTTTTATAAAAAATGCTTCTAAAATAACAATATTTTGCAAAGAAGTAAAGACTTCTCCAGAGAGTCTGAACTATTTTTTTAAAAAAGAATTCGTATTATTTTCACACTTACACAACCCATTGAAATAATTATCAGCGCGTTTTTCTTAAAATTTCTCACCTCTGATATCGTAACACATGGATATAAACCCGTTTCTAAGTTATATATTTCAAACATTCTAGTTGAGCCTCTGTACAGAGATGAGAGCTATTATACAGGAAAAATATTACTATAATAGAAGCATTTTTCACAAAAGGAGAATATTTTGAAAATGGGTCGATATATGTTCATTTTTTGTCAAAATATTGTACTTGCATCATTTTTACTGTAATACTATTCTTAAAACAATTTTATAAACATTTTCTAATCGAAGTGACACTAAATATCATAAATGCTATCCATTTATTCGCTTTTGCAAAATCATGGTTTCGAAAGTAGTCGGATACCTTAAGCGGAGGATATCGGAGAGCTGCGACTTTTTAAAAATGATTACATTCCTTATTTATTGTAACATCTCAGAAAAGGTATAAATTGTTCCAAGAAATATGAGTTAAATAATATATTGACAATTTAATTTAATTTATTTATTGTGCTTGTTTCATTTCATCTATAGCACAAAGAGCGTTTAATTTCAAAATCAGTTGCACGAGACAAATGTCCCCTATCCCATTTTTGTTTAAATTAGGAATGAGATTGCTAACATAAATATAATATATATGTCACTGCTGACATAAATGTAATGTCAGATTATTAGCTGACTTTATATTACATTCCAATATGAGTACGCAATACAATGTCAGCTAATTTGCATCTATATTTATTCTTTCTGATTTGCATGCATAGGAAAAATTGCTCACAGAAAGCAAAAAAAGCATAAGAGTAATTCAAGCCAAATAGAGAACATTTTTGGTTTATTTGTTTTTCTGACTATCTTGTCAGACTGCTAAAAAAAAACCTCTTTACGAGCCACATTCGGTCATCTGGTTACTATTTGCCCACCTCCTTAGATTATATTAGTATTAATATAAAACCGACATGACAGATAGATAATTTTCATGTATTAAATAAGGTATTTCTTTATTACAAGAAATAATAAAACGATATTCATTCGGGTATCTATATTTTTTAACGAAATCCAAATTAAAGTTTTCTAAATATTTCGAAACCAATTTCGATATTTATTTTTGATTAAAAATTTAAAGTTCCTCCCCCCTTCCGTCCCTGATCTAATTCCCTAAAGGCCTTGAAACGAAAATGCTCTGGCTCTCTTTAAAACTTCGAACTAGACCCTCCCCAATTTTCCCAGAACTATCGAATATTCCTCTCAATATTTCCTTCCCTAACTGGCAACATCCCAGCTGACCCCCACGCAGCCATTCGGTCATCCAGTTGCAGCGAGATGGAAATCCATCTGGGCCCCGAGTGAGGCGGGGCGTTAACGTCCTGCGGCGGACTTCCTCCCTGGAAGCCGTTTCCGCGGGATGACCCCGCTCTCTGCACGAATGCGTCACCCCTCCATTGTTCTCTCGACAGGCACCGCGCACGCCACTGACCACCGCCCACGCTCCCATCCGCCCACAAGACGATGTCCATTTCTCTCACAGTAATGACGAACCGTGGCTGCCTTACTTGTTGCTAGTTAGAGTCTCTCTGACCACTTGGTAAGATTAAGTGACGCACGCACACTTCTGTGGGGGAGATTTATTATATTGAGTCTCAGTGTATTATATACGTTATACTATTCGGATATGGCTTATATAAATACCCTTCTCTGTTTGTACTAGTAGTCGAGGGCTGAGAAAGCACATTGAGAATGCAGAACTGCAATTTTAGTAAATATATTGAAACTAGCCGTTACCGCCCGTTGCGCTGGGTATTTTATGATGTTGCAGGAATATATAGTGTTTGTATATAAGTATAAATAATTGGTATCCAAGTCCTTGCTCTAAGCGTTCGATTGTAGTGAACACTCTTTTGGCCCTCCCCACTTGATTTAAAAAAGCACAGAACTTCTAAATAGTAATTTCTAAAATTGAATTATAATTATTTTGAACAAGCTTACTATCCCTTACCTCATAATAGATTTCTGAAAGAAAAAAAATACCCATTTATGTAGTGAATCTCTACTTAATAAAATAAATTTGCTTCCTAAATTTCAAGTCTAATTTTTTCAGAAATAGAAACTTTTTTTATCAATAGGTCCTACAGATCCCTTTGAGAGTCGATTTCCGTAAGAACTGTTCTTAGATTTCAACTCAAGAACAACAACAAGGATAAAAAAAACATGCATTCCAGATTGTTATTGTAGGTTTGATAAATCTAAAAAGAGAATACTATTTATCGGTATGTTCCAGTAATTTTCCTCTCTCCCATAGAAGTCGATTTATGAAAAATTCGTTCTTATCAGCTAAATAACTATGCTTATCAAATTTCAAGTACGAGGGTTTGACAGTTCAAAAACAGGAATTTTTATCTATAACACTCCTTAACCCCTCGCCCTTCCCTTAGGGTCAATTTTCGCAAAACATATTCTTAGTAGAACTCTACTCCATGAAAGGAATATTCCTACCAAAGTTAAAGTTCTAATAGTTCAAAAATGGAAATATTTACCTATAACACGCCTAACCCCTCCATAACTCCTCTTGGGGTAGATTTCCACAGAACCTTTTCCTAGTTGAATTCTACTCCATGAAAAGAATATTAATACGAAATTTCAAATCTGTAGATCTAATAGTTCTCTAGATATTGCGATGAGCGAGTGAGTCTCTTTTTCTACTTTATATACGAGTATATTGATATTTAGAAGCAGTGAACACAAAATGCAGTTGTGTCTTTTGATGTCTGATATTGGACATAATATACATTTTTTCTCTTCTCATTGCACCTCTTAACTGTGGTAAAGCACTTGATGTGTGCAAATAACGTGTATTTGAAGTTTCTTTCTATTATACTTCTTGAGTGTTAACATCGATGTTTAAAGCATTTAAAATTTGATATGACTATATACTAGCCGTTACAAGCTCGCTTCACTGATTATTTCATAATGGTGCTTTGACTATGTATGGTTTATAATTTGTTGATACCTAAGCATTGCGTTTTCGATTGTATTAAGGCCGCGGTAGCCGAGTGGTATAGGTATCGGACCGTGGCTTGCTTTGTCACGGGTTCGAGCCCAGTTCCACTAAAGACCCGCCGTGTAGGGCAGCGATGCACGTTAAATCTGTCGAGAGCTGAAACGTCCTCCTGTTGGTGTGGTGTGGTAGTTAGGAGAGGGGGGTGCCAGCTCAGGTGTCGTCCACGTCACTTGACCATGGTTCAAAATTACGTGGTCCGTCGCCAAAAGCCCTCGTGTAGCTGAACAGTGCGACGTTAATATTTAATCAATCAATCAATTCGATTGTATTAAAACAACTCTTATAGCCCTCACCTCTTGATTGAAAAAGGACAGAAATTGAATTTCTAAAACTGAAAATTATCTTTTACACCCCCACTGTCATTGTGCCATGGATCAATATTAGCGGTGACCATGCATCGTAAGCAATGCACCCCATACCATCACACCAGCTTTGGGTGAGTAAGTTAATATGAACGTCGCACTGCTCAGTTACACGAGGGTTTTTGGCGATGGACCACGTCATTTTGAATCCTGGTCAAGTGACGTGGACGACACCTGAGCTGTCACCCCCTCTCCTAACAACCACACCACACCATCGGGAGGATGTTTGATCTCTCGACAGATTTAACGTGCATTTCTGCCCTACACGGCAGGTCTTTTTTTGGTACTGGGCTCGAACTCGTGACAAGGCCCACCACGATCCGATACCTTGACCACTCGGCTAACGTGCGCCTACACCAGCTGTGGGAGTGTTGTGTCGCTGTAAGGCGAAGGTGAGATTTAGTCATTCATCACGAGACCTCCACACTTGAACATGTGTGTGATTGTCATCACTGCTCAAATTGAACCTAGATTCGTCACTGAGAGAAGACGGCCTGATTCCATTCCGTTGCAGCCCAATCCTGTCGTGCACGATACCACTCCAATGGGAGGCGTCACGCGCGGGGGTCATTGGCAGCACACGTAATAGGAGCCTCGAAGCACTTACACTCGGGAGAATTGAGCTTACTCAAAGGGTTTCAAGCTGCGTATCAACCCTCCGAGAAGTTGCTTTATTTGTATACTAAACGAAATACATATACAGAATGGTCTCGAATGAGGGACCCATCCTAAAATTCTTGAGAATAGGGGGAAGAATACAGTAATAGTACTTTATAATTTTGTATTGCAAATGCAATATACAAAAAAAACCCGCGTGCACACACACACAGATACTGCGCGGAGAAATTACTCCCATGCGAGGAAGGGGAAGAATGTTAGATAGATGGGGTTGATGTAATTTTAATCTGTCGTGGCTAAAAGTTCTTCCGTTGGAGTGATGTGGTAGTTTTTAGAGGGGGGGATACCAGCTAAGATATAGTCCTCTTTCCTTAACCAGTAATTCAAAATTATGCAGTCCGTCGCCAATATCACTTATGTTGCTTTATATGTAGTGCAACGTTAAAAAATGCTCACTCAGACACACAAAGCAAGCTTACTTTTCACTTACAATGCTAATTACATGTGTTTATTTAAGTAATTTTCAGATATAACATTTTTAAAAAGAGCTTTAAGTGATTTTATAATCGGAGAGGTGAAGTGTCACATCTTATTTTTAAATTTTTATGTTTACTTTTTATAAAAGAGAGGTGGAGGGGGGGGGAGAGAATTCGAGTGTTTTTCTATCAACTTATAATTACTTAAGTTTATCATTAATCAACAGTATCTTCATCATTTCTGTCGTGAAAACTTTCATTCCTTGGAACAGGACGAGAAGTCAGTGCGGAGACACAAGTAAAACATTTCAGACACAATTCGCAGTCCAGACACACATTAATAATTTCCATTTTCAAAAGAAACACAGCAAAGCTATAGGTGATACACGATCAACAAGCGCTGACACAACGATTTAGGCTCTTTGTACTAAACATCTTTCATCCACTCTTTCTGAATTACTTTATTCCCTGCACATAACAATGGGCGAGTCAAGTAACCCTTCTCTTATGTCCTAGAGTCGTCTCAAAAAACATATTAGTACTAGTATTCGGTCTAGAGAACTACAAAGATCCTTCTCTTTGAAATTTAATGGTACATTTTCCGTTCAATTTCAAGTCCTCTTTTCAAAATACCCGAGGACCTGCCCATTGCAAACTGGAGCATTTATTATCCCGAATCGAAATATTTTTTAAAAGTAAAAAAAACCCCTCTGAAAACGCATCGGTAATCGAGCTATTTTTTGGATGTGTATAAACGACGACGAAGAATAATGTCCTAGGGCTCATTGTCCTGGTCTTGCCAGACTCAGGACTTGTCAATGAAAGACAAATGTTCCTCTGCGTGCTGCAGGCTTCAAACCCATCCAGATTCGTATATCTCAGATGTTACGGTATATATTTTCCACCGGAATGATTCATACTTCTGTCTTCCATCCAGAAGAAGATTTCCCCAAGAAACGGATGGTCACCTCCCAGTCATCTGTCGCAGAGATTTCGCAAACTAGAAGCCGAGATGGATCATCTACCATTGTCGAATGTTGGAGCTGTATCATTCATTTCCAAGCCCATCCATTCCTGTCATTTATATATGCCTTGAGCAAAATCCTTTGTGTGTGATATTTATTTTTTTCCCTTTTTCCACTCCTCATCCTCCTCCACCCTTTTCTCCTTTTGCCGAATTAAACCAACACCATCTTTCTTCGTCTGGATCTCTCTCGAGCATCGGGTGATGCAAAAGCTTTATTTCTTCTTTCAAGTAGATATATGTTTCATTTATTTTTGTCTTATAGGATGGAATTCCGAGTTTCACTTTTACTAAAAAAAGGTAGGTGTGGTCCTAAGGTACGAACTTTGAAATCGAAACCTTTTTCCAGATTGAATCGTTTGGAATAAGACGAATGAGAATGTAAATTTCTTTCCCTCTTCGAGTCTTGTACTGTAATCTTATTGGATGGCAGCAATAGATCTAATGGATTCGATAGCTTTTGCGCAAACCAGAATTCTTAAGGGGACACTGTACGGTTCAATTGACAAAAAAGGGTAAAAAAAATCAAAGATATTATTTTTAGCCTAAATTTTTTATTCTTTATATAATTTTTATAATCTCACAAAATTTGAAAACTCTAAACTTAAAAAACGCAGAATTGTGATAGCTTTTACGTTCACATCCCAATGGCAAATTAAATCTTTAAACGGATTTATCTCAGAAAGATAAAACAACTACTTTGTCTTCATTTAAAATGCTAAGGCTTTTTTTCCCCATTGTGCCTAAAATGCTTTGAATATTTTTTTACCTATTGCTGATTGTACACGTAACAAAAGTTGGTATGCATTTTTTAATCAAAAGGAATACTTACTTTTTAAAAAATAATTGAATTCAGAATTTATACATTTTTTAAGGAAAAAAGAAGCATTGTACGAATACCAATCATGTTATCGTAAAGCCCATATCAATTTTTGTTATGCATAGTTTGACATACTTGTAAATCAAATTTCATGCGTGTACGTAAATGTTTGTAGGGGAGGAGTAGCATTTTAAAATCACTTAACAAATTTTTTTTCCTGAACAATTTAAATAGCCAGCTTTTTTCGAAATTTTAACCACAAAATCTGTTTTACATAGTATACACACATAGGAGGAAATCAAAATAATTTTGAAAATCCTTAAACTAAAAATGTTTTGCAAATCGTACCATGTCCCCTTAACGGTGGTCGTCCACTAGATGCGAAAAGGGAATAATGAAATAATCATCTATAATTTCAGTGATTGTTCTTCATATGTGAGAATTATTTCTCTTACAAAAAAGAAAAAAAAAGACTTAATTCACGACGTTTGCGTGGTTAAATATAACCAAGTCTCCATTGAACTCATAATTGACATTAGTACTTGTTGTCCTTTTAAAATTTGGATAAAATTACAAACATAATAATTAGATCAGGATGTTTAAGTATTAAAATTCTTCATAAAAATTTTCAAAATTCAAAAAAAAAAAATCTTATGCGTATGTTTTTAAATCAAGCATATTTTGTTAACATGTGCGGGCTATTATTGTTGACACACACACACAAATATGTAATTTCTCAAATAAAATTTCCAAAAAAGGTGGCAACAGCGAAGAGCTTGCTGGAAACACGTAGCTATAGTTATCACAATTGGCTATAACATCACATGAATTATACCCATCTATTAGTCCTGCATTTATTGATTTAAGATCAAAATTACTGTTTCTTAGTTAGAGACAATTACCGAGTTCTTGGATAATCAAACCACATTCTGTACAAGCATAAATTTGTTTCGGATGATTTTGGAAATGAACCGGAAAGGTCCTTGAATTCTTCATCGATGCAAACTGATCACAAAAAAAATCTCCAGATTAAATTAATTCAAATGATAATTATTAAATCCTTCAGGTTTATAGATGGGAAAATTATCTTGTTTTAAGCTAAGGATAAATTATCAAAAAATTCCACACATTTTTTAAATTATTTTTAATAGTAATAATAATAATAATAAAAAAACAGAAACGAAAAATCCGATTGTTAAAAAATTCCCATTTCAGTGATTATTTTTTTTTAAATGACGAACAATTTTGAATGCCACATACTTTTTTTTCAAAGTTACGCGTTAAATGGGAGATGAAACCCTTTTTTCCCCGTTTGGTCAACAATCAAATCATAAGTTCCTGAATTTAATTTATTAACATAAAAAATTGTTAACCATTAATAATTCACTCGGATGTGTTATGATTATAAAAATATAGATTAAATTAGGATTTTGCAATTCTATCTAATTTAATTTAAAAGAGAAGTTAAAATTGAACGTTATATTATTTTCTATTCTTCTTGACAACGAAAATATATTTTTTAACAAGCAATACAGAGCATTTTTAGGTTCTAGTAAATTTAATTCCATAAAAATGTTTCTTTTGTAGAATGAACCATATAATATAAAATTATTACGAAGTAATGACGATTCTCAATAATCCAGAACTTCCAAAACTTACCAAGAAGGTAGCCAAATTAGGATGTTCGGGAGAACAAAATGGTGGGTTTGAAATTGCCATGAAATTTGGTTCTATTTCCAGTCCTTTATAAAATTAGAGTTGTGCATAAATCAATATACAAAAATACTAATTTTTTAAATTAGAACTATATCTTAATCCAATAAAAGCTTCTCTTTTTTACTGTTGCTTAATTGTAATTGAAAATTTAAGCTCATTTTCGGTAAAAGAAGGAATAAAACTGGCTGACGCACATGCGTGCGCGCACACATTCTCAACTTTTTGTACCAAAAAATCATCTACGAATGTAAGACATGCGCCGTAATTGCCATGTGATAACTACAATCACGTGTTTCCAGCCAATCAGTTCATAAATTCACGTATCATAATCCGATTTCAATCTTAACAGACTGGAGAGAATTCAGGTCAGTGAAGCAAAAATCAGTTCAGGTCTCTAGCATCTTCACAGAGCTTAATTACTCTGCTGTCCCCTTGCCATATTGAACGTCACTCTTGAATACCATACTTCAACTAGACCAAAGCGTTCAGTGGTGTCCACTTCCTTAGGGAACTTTAAACTGTTCAAAAAGTCAGTGGCAATCCTGATTTTGTGAGACTCTTAGCCCTATACCTTGTGATGCTTTTCAAATTTATACTGATGGCAGAAAGAGCGACCTGGCAGTGGCGTGTGAGTATTAAGACCTCTGCTTCTATTCTCAGTCTTGAATACAGCAATTCAAACTCTTGTTCTGTTTTCAGATCAGAACTTATTGCTATTGAGAAAGGTCTTAACTATGTTGACACACTTGATGAACCTGATTTTAAAAGCATTTGGATACTCACCAATAGCCGTTCCTCTATCCATCATTTAAGTAACTGGAAGGAGGTTAGTGACAGAGTCGAAATACCTATATTAAAATTGTCTGCAAACTTTGAATTCCATATTCAAGAGTTTTTGTCCCTTGTCGGATTATTGCTAACGTAATAGCAGACTTCCTGGAAAAGGCTGCCACTTTGGATACTCCCCGGCCCGATATGCATCCTACTTTCAGCGAGGTGTTCTTTGATTGTGAGTGAATATTAACGCCGCATTATTTAACTACATGAGGTCTTTTGGTGACGGACCACGTAATTTTCCACCATGGTCAAGAGACGAGGGCGACATCTGGACTGGCACCCTCTCTTCCTAATTACCACACCACGCCAACGGGAGGACGTTTGAGCTCTTGATAGATTTACCGTGCATTGAGCCCCTACACGGCGGGTCTTTAGTGGTACTGAGCTCCAACTCATGACATGCCTGCCATGATCCGATTCCTTGACCACAAGGCTACCACGGCCCCCGATCTCTGATTGTAAGAAAAGGCAAAGAGGGATCTCTGGAGAGTTTCTCCTAAACTTGTCTAGTATCCACGAAAGCACAGTAGTGGTGCTCTACACTCTGAAGTTCATAGCGGTCAGCGGAATTGCTTATCTCGATTTGCCAATGGACACTAAAAAAATCTCTCACCTTTGAACAGGGGATAAGAGTTTTTAAGATCTGTACGAAGTGTCACCTGAAAACATTTTATAATGCTTAAATTTTAACTTGTACGAGATATTCTTAAAACCTCTTCTATTCTTGGATTTTTTTAAAGTTTTCGGACTGATGGAGTTGGTCTAGGATTTGTAATCCCTAGTCAACTAGGGATAAGAAACAAAAACATGTATCGTAATAATAATCACTTGATCAAAGCAAACATGTATTTTCAGCCAATAAGTTCAAAAGCTTTGCTTTTACCAACTTTTGCATTTTACAGACACTTTCTTAGTTGAAAATAAATATCTACCAACAATAAGGACAAACATAAGGAAACAAAAATACACTTGATTTAAATTACACGTATATAATGTAAGATTTTTTTTTTTTAATTTTTGAAATTTTTTTTGAAGACCTTAATTTTTGAGCACTTTGACCGATTTATCAAATTTGAACTTTTATATAAATTTTTCACGTAGAACAACAAGTCAGATGTTAGTTTTGAATTTAATGGAGAGCACCTGATAGCGTTTATCATGAATTTATCCCATTGCGTTTTTGTTTTGCTTAACACAAAAATTTTATTAAAATATTATCTATATTTTTCTTTAATGAGAGAAGCAACTAATTTCGTAAGTTTTTTTCTTCTTAAGAACAGCAGATTTTGAAAAACTGAGAATGTGTTAAACTGTTAAATAAATATAAAATTATTCGATTCGTAAAGTATTTCTTTTGAAAAAAGGTATATTTGGTTAACTTTTTTTTTAAAGATGAATACTTTCGGTAAACATGAATTTTTCCCCTCGACGAGATTTAATTGCGAATTTATTAGAATCCAGTGACAAGTAATGTTACTACTCTTCGATTCAATTTTTTCCTTAATAGATTAATGCTTATGTAATTAAAGCTCAAAACATATGCCAATTAACTAATTGAATTTCATTTTTCAAATTAAACATCTTGGTTTTATAGCAATTAACAGTTTCTGAAAGACAAGTTCTTTAATTTGAAACAAAGCAGTGTTTCGGAAAAAATTTAATAAATAAGTTATCTGAATCTGCTTCTTAAATTCTGGATGTTTAATTACTTCCATACTCAAAGTTTAGAACACAAACTCTCATTAGGATATATTTTTATTTTATTATTCGGTTCAAAAGTTAGAGGGGAGGGGGGGGGGAAAGCCCGTGATGTTAAGTGGTTAAAATACAATTTAATAAATCGAGAAAGTAAACAGTTGACGGGGAAAAAAAAGAATTTTGAGCAAAAAATTAATTTTTTCATTAAAATCTACTGAAAAAAATCTTAGTAAAAACTAAAATAAAAAATATATATTTATTAATGTTATTATAAATAATTTATTGCTTTAAATTAAATTATTCTACTAAACCTCTTCAAAAGTTATCTGATTCATTCATATTTAATTATATAAACAATAGGCTAAATCAACCATACTCAACCGATCGTGTCCTATTGCACTAACAAATTCAATTATTGAAGAATAACGCATTAAAGATTTAGAAAGAAATTTTAAAAATCACCCGATGAAATATATTAATTTTGCCATCTATGTCGTGCTGGTTTGAATTGTAAGATAACTTTTTTCTTTTTATAATTGTAATGGTTATTGATAACAAATAACAGTGGAGTAGTGATCATTTTATGAATAAAACTAATTTTTAATTAACCTTCATATCTTTCAAAAGAAAAATACCTATAAATATATGGTCAATATCTTTATGGACAATACCTTTTCACACAAATCCATACTAACTTTTGTTCGCAATAATCTAAGAAACATAAACCACTTAAAACGGCTAAAAAATTTCAAAAACTAAGCACATTTCACATAAGAATTTGAATATTCAAAATTTCTTACTTTCTTAAAATTGTAAAATAATGGGTGGTCAAAGTGATTTTTTACTTTCATAATCAACTTAATAATATAATCTAAATATAACAAACAAATTATTTTTACTGTTACTGTCTCCTAAAAAAAATTATTTTTTTTTGAAAAAGGGTACTGTGTTGTCTTAATTCAAACAAATCTACAAAATACGATGTTTTGAACGTAGGAGCACATTCATCGTATATTAAGGGTTTGCTCAAAAATACAGTGAAAATCGTTTAACAGGAAACTAAGAGGGACTGAAATATCTTTTCGGGTTAAAATAATGTAGTGTCAAGAGATATAGCAAAAAATAACAAACTATATAGCAACAAAATTAATTTTATTAGAGTCTATTTTATTTACATGTATAGATGCACGCATTTAATAAAACCTGTTCAAACACTTACGTAATTACTTTCTTTTTATTTATTGTTCATAAAGTAGAGTTAGCAATGCCAATATCTTTGCAGTTTTCCGTTTTCATGTTCTGTTTTCAATCCATAGCCTTGAGAAACCTCATCTTCATTGTAAGCGAAATAGCAGTTTGCTTTCCCTCTGAGCTCTTTATCACTGTTTTCACAAAACAAAAATTCTTCTAAAACAGAAAATAGAATGCTAACCAAACTCGGGATTTTTACTCAAACTACGATGTACTCGTCACCGAATTCCAAAACCAAGTGATGAGATGTTCTTGAGCGGCGTTTGTAGGAATGGAGAGGGGGAGTACAAAATTAGCTCATGTCGTGGGTTATTCCGAGGGCATTCAAATCCAAGTTAGCCTCCTTTCTACGAAATACGTGAAACCACCTCTCTTTCATTTTACACCTCTCTTAAATCTCATCTATGCGGCTGGTATTTCCCGTATTTTGTTCATTCCCAGAATGAAAATCTTTTCATGATAAGCGATTTTCATTTCGTGTTAAGAGAAAAGAAATGCATGGTAGTTTGTCGGGAACGTTGTATGATTTCATGTTAACCGATATTTCACCTTAAGCGTTTTCGCGTTAAATCTGTTTCACTGTATCTCACCATCATTTTTCAATCCGAAAAGACGAAGTGTGATGCAAGAATGCAGTTGATTTTAATTTGCCTGCTTGAATTATTTTCCGTTTACCCAAACTGTCTGTTATTGGCATGCAGTCGAGGATTCAACATCATCGAATTTTCAAGTTTGGCGAAATGTTATAAAGTTTAAGCAATATTGCTGTATGTAATTTAGTATCAGGATTGGAGATTCACAAGAATCTCCAACCAGTAAACTTTAACCACTGGTAGGTGATGAAGCCAACACCTAAACTGGCTCTTCTATTTACAGAAGATTTTGAGTCCAACAGATTTAAATTTCATCAACCTCTCTGTACGGCAAGTCTTCAGTGGCACTAGGGTTTGAACCCCCGACACACCGATCGCGAACTCATCACTATGATCACTTAGCTTCCTAGTGACGTAACGGGGAATATTGGGGTCCCTTTGCAAAGTCAGATTTGAAACCCCAAGTCGGATTACAAAACCATTACATCAGGCTTTGAACCCCCTAGAATCCTGCCCCCCCTGCGATGTTGGGGTTACGGGGATGTATATTACGCTACTGAAGATACCACAACCCCTTATCTTTATTGGAATCGAAGTAGTAAATTTATACATTGGTAATTAGTAAACTAGGTTGAAGATAAATTTTCTTAAAAAAAAGTTCGCGAGACAGAATTAAAAAGTTTTTTGCTTTCAAAATTGTTTTCTATAATCATCTGGCTTTACATAATATGTGAAATGTGAGTGATTTGTGTGTTTTAAGAAATTCTACGTCAATGCAGCTCAGTAAATACTTTTCATCCGTTCATTATTTATTAGATACTAGCAAAAATCTTGAAAATAACATGCCTATTTTCAACATAGAATCGTGGGTAGTTTAATTACATTCAAACCTCACCCATGCATTCATTCCATAACGATTCAAGCCTAATTTCCTCCATTCACGCCCATTTATACTTAACTATAAATAATTTTTGTTACATTGTTAACTACTAATAATTAACTCTTTAGGGAAACAACATCCAATTACGTTTCGGACATTGCCCTTAATAAAAATGCGCCAGAGACACAATTTAGACAATGAGACGAAAAAAGTCGCCAAAACAAATCGCCAATGCCATAGTCTAGACGAAGAAAAAGCTATAATGGGCCATTGGAGAGGGAATTTTTAAGGAAATAAAACCATCACACCTATATAAAAACATCCCCCCTCTCACTTGTTTCTAAAACAATTTTTTGGTCCCGAGTTCAACCTCCTTTCCTGGGAAGGGTGGAGGACGCGAGTTTCTGGCACAGTCCATCATGCGATTTCATGTCTCTAGAGTCAGATGTGGTGCTCTGGAGGAGGAGAAAAATATTGGACCGCCGAGAATTGCCAACAAAAGCCATTGGTATAAATATACCTTTGCGGTAATCCTTTTTTTTTAAAGGAAGAAATTTTGCTTTTGTTGGCACTTTTTCCGAGTTCCTATTTCATTCCTCGCAGTCGTGACCGGCCATCATGCCGTGGCCAGTTTGTGGACGAGGAAATGAGGAAGTATGGAAAACACTTCGAAAAAATCATACTGCCACTCAGTCGGATGCGAAAAACTGAATTTTGTTTTGAATAAGTTCGAATGTAGTGTTTATTGGATGAAAATGGCGGTCGCTTTTGCCAGAATTCGGTGAGAATTAATGAGAATTATTATTATTTTTTTCTGTCAAGAGGTCTATAACCTGGATTAAAGAGTTTTGTTTTTTTGCACGATTTATCGTTAAGGATATCATTCCAATTTTTTTTAAAAATTGCTTATTATTCGTCAGCATGTGTTATAAACAACTAAATTCTGCAGGTTTTTTTTATTCGCTTTAAAATATAGATGTTAGTTAGTTTTTGAAATCAGTGATTGCAGTTATGGAAAACTCTCTATAATTCGGTTCCCAAAAAATCTTTTTTGTTCCTATTCTTGGATATGGTGATAAGTGTTCATTACGTACCAGTAACTGTTGGAAATAGATCGCTATCAGAAAGCATTGACTTTGATGAAAATAAGATGTTTATCACTTTTTTTTCCTTTTTTCAAATGAGCAAGCAGTGCGAATTTCTGAGTTAGAGATTAAAAGAAAAAAGAAAGCACAAACCAATTTGTTTTTGAACTGTAATGTGTTTATTACTGAAAGGATTTGGAATAAACAAAGCTGAAATTTAGAAAATTGCTGAATTATAATTTTTTTCCCTTCTCACATTTCAATTTATACCTTCAACGAAAAAAGAATCTTTGAATGGGTAAAAATATTCTGATCCATTTATTACGAAGCAGGAACTTGAATTGAATTTTGGATAAAAAATATATTTAAATCAAATACTTTAAAAAAAATCAATTTTTATATTGATTATAACAACTGCACTGATTCCAGTTTGCGTAAAATAGATATTTTTCGGCAATAAATAATTTATTTTCAGACTACGTGTTTGAAATTTAAATAAAAAAAACTGGGTATTAATTTTATATTTTACTATAGATGTTTTTATAAAGCAAGTGCCAAAATGAATATAAAGTTTAAATGGACTTATTTCCAAAATTTGTCAGTCCTTTTGATTGATATTTTTTTTTTGTTCAAATAATGAATGTGACGTTTTTAAAAAAAATAATTTAATTTTTTATTGAATTAGTATTTAATTTAATATAATAAATTATAAAATATATTACAATTTCCATTAAGCTTCTTTTTTCAAAAGTTTAAATCCTTCATGTCGAGTTAGTGTTTATCAACAACGAAATTTAAAGCCACTCAAAGGCTTTTGAACCTCAGTCAAGTGACGAGGATGACACCCGAGCTGGCCCCCCTTTTTTCCATATTAACACACCAAGCCAAAGGGAGGACCGTGACGGATTTAACACGCATTAGTCCCTTTACACGACGGGTCTTCAACGGCGCTAAGGTTCGAACTCAAGACACGCTGGTCACGAGCTCATGACCTTGACCACTAGACTACCGTGGCCACAAAAGCCTTCATGGCATTCGTTATCTTTAAAAAGCTCGAAACTTAATAAAAAAAATCCAAGTTTACTTCAAATTTATTTAGCCAAGGCATTTTAGCGGTATTACCAGAAGAAAATAAAAGTGCAGCGTTTATTTTTAAACATTGCTTAATAGGCGATGACTTAAAATTTGGCAAACACGATTCTTTTAATGAACAGAGATCCGTGAAGAATGAGTTTTGATCAAATCGACTCCCAACAGTAGTTGTTGGCTATGGAGACACAATTATACACATAAAAAATGCCCCATTTTTCAACTATGAGATCAACAGACCTAAAATTACGCAGACATCTTTATTTTGTTGAGTGGAGTTCCTCTACGGACGGTTTTTATAGAAATGAGCTCCGAAGGGTCGGGTTGAGGGAACATGAGAGAAAGGTATGTATAATTTCGCTTCAGTAAATTCTTGCAGCTTATTCTCAAAGGCTAGAGATGTAAAAATGCTCTTCTGTACAATCGAAAGTTTAGAGCTAGGACTTCGTTAGCTAAATAAAACGAAACTCAGCGGCACGAAGGCGAAACTCATTATGAAGGTCATTGCCTACTGTGCCCATCTCAGTTTTCATGACCTTGGGTGCTCAGTACATGAGCAGATAAAAAAAGTCAGTGGTCAGTTGGACGTGAAACCCCCAGGGCTTAGTTCCCAACAAAGCTTGGTATTTATCGACCCACTGAAGGGATGAAAGGCTCAGATGACCTTGCCCAGCCTGAGATTTGATCCTCGAATTTGTGGAGTGGAAGCGAGAAACGCAACCCCTCAGCCACTGGGCTTGGATTTAGTTATCCGTAACTTAAAAACAGTATATAAACAGTTGTAGAACAGCATGAAATAACCAGCGAAATGGGCAGCTAATGGCTATATATAATGAGTATAAATATAACACAGATGTCGCAAAATTCTGCTATCGAGGAATAAACTTTCTTACCGTGGCGTTAAAGTATATTTATCTCTAACATATTAAAGTCTTAAATTGTTCTTAACCCCCTCGCTGCGCACCCCACGATTTCCACGAGCAACGTAGACGTGGCAAAATTTGCGCAACTCACGGCATGCATTTTTCCGACTATTTAGCTGGGCAACCCCTTGCTGTTTTTGTTTAGGTTTTCATTTACGTTTTTCTGTTCATATTTTGATGATCTAGTTTTATGTTTTAAAATAAAAACTCTTTTATAAAAATGCGTTGTATATTTTAAATCTAAAATGTAGATTTAATATGGAAATTTGAAATACGTAATAAAGCCATACAAAATTTTTTAATCTACTTCTTTCATAAAATAACGACGCAGCGAGAGGGTAATAAACATGGCAGGGTGTTTCTCCTTAGTGTGAGCAAGTTTAATACCTTCTTTCTTCTTCCAAAAAAGAAAAGAATTGAGTATTTTTATTATTCTCCTCGGGTATTAAAATGTGACGTTCTGGTTATGCTTTTCATTGCAGGGTGATTATAATCAAAGTTCCAATTTCAAAATGCTATTAAAAAAGAATCACTGTTCGCAAGGACTTCAAATTTTAATTGAATTGACCTGAAGAAGGGGGAAACAGTATGGTACAAGAAAAAAAATTATTGAGATTTCTATTGTTGCTTTTTGTGTGGTTTTTGTCCCAAGAACAATTAAAAGCCGATCTCTCCCATTCAATGGGGTACGACCTTGCGTGGTGGATGAACTTTCCAATAACACTGCCACCACTGTTGAGTGACTCAGAAGTCATTTTTTCCGTCGAAAAACCGAAACAATCCCACACATATTGATCAGTATATTCTGTTTAATGTCCAATTCACGCAGAAGCCGTCACAATTCGATTCAAAATGTCACAATCTACTTTCGTTATGCCACTGTAGCGCTATCTATTGATACACTTTGAAACTTTTTTCTTGTGTCATACCATTTCCCCTTTCTTCAGTTAAAATTTGAAAGTCATTCCGAGCATTTTGAAAGTGGATCTTTTAATTATAATCATCCTGTACATTTTAAATTGCAAAGATATTAAATTTCAGATTTTATCTGGGACTGTTTGTAACCCCATGGCTTCATATTACTCTTTATATTTCTCACGTACATTCCTGAGCTTCGCACCAGAACTGAACAGAAAATCGGAACCGAACCGAAAAATATATCGCTTTATTTCGGTTCGATATATCTTCAGTCATTTCGTTACCGTAACCAACTTATCACACAATCTTTTCTAATTTTACGTCAACCCTATAATTATCATCATTGCATGTACATTGTTTCTCGATTTCCTGTTTGGATGTACTTTTCCGTTTCAATTTCGAAATGAAACCACTTGTAGAAGGCAGATTTAATTTAGTTGAACTAGAAGTATAGATGATTCTTTAAGAAAATATCCGAGTTATATATATTTCGCATTTCAACATGCGATCCTCCGCGGATGTTTGTATAGACGGATTACATCCGGGATTGGCATTAAGTCGATCGCGATTGACAGGTGAACCGCTAAGACAATTTGGGGTGACAGATTAGCAGTTGGTAATTATAAAACGGAAATATTCAAGATTGGCTGATTGTACTCAGACTACTTGTCTTCCAGACTACAGGTACAGTTACGAGAACTAACTTTAGACGAAAATGTTAATGTATATTAAATTGTTTGATTATAAATACATCATTGGATCTTATTATGTTTGTGGCTATTATTATTATGTTTGTATTTTGCGTTTTTCTTTATAAACGCGGTTTAAAAAAAGTTAGTTTTTTATTTCATTTACACAGGTAAGTGCATATATTCCGTATTTATTATTAAGCTGTAACAAATATTGTTGTGACCTTTTTCTTACCTCACTGCAACTACGACATGGGGAAGTGAGCGCACTCGTGAATTTTTCAAAGAGGGCGCGGCGGAGTGGTCTAGGGTCGAATGTCTACTTATTCTTATATTCTACTCCAATACGCAGCCAACCTTTTTTTTCATTTTGTAGATTGTCGCTAACAAAGAACAGTAAGAGAAATAAATTATAGAATAAATAATTAATAAATTTTTTTAATGAAAACAATTAAATTTTACGTACTATATACATGGGATAATAATCGATCTGAGAAAAAAATCGGTCTATGGAGGAGGGCACGGACCCGTGGAGCCTCCTCCACCTTTTGTGTGTGCCAGTGACACTGGGTAGACTGCAACACCTTGAAAAAATTAGAAGTAGCCCGCACCCTGGAAAAAACTGCCCACCCCTGGTTTAGATAGACAAACCAGAATCATGAACCTAGCTGTGAAATGCGATTAATGGATAACAATGCCCAATGCTCACCGCTCGCGAATCATACATGCCGGTTGATTGCATCAATTCACATAGTTTACCAATTAAAAAAAGAATAGATTTAAATTTTGATGCAAATACATTTTTCGTTTATGATAGAATTATATTTTTAGTGTAAATAAGAATATACATAAAATAAAATGATTCATTCGGAACTGAACCGAAAGCCGTTATTTTTGGCGGAATGAAAATCGGGACTAAATCAACGTATTTTATTTTAGTTGAACCGGATCGAAAAAATTGTGGTTCGAAATCCTGATATATACTCCATTTCGTATATAACACTATTTAATCCACACATAGCAATTCCAAGTAATATTGGATGCGATTCATTTCTGAACAACACTTTTCTTTGCAAAATCCGTATCCGAAATAAAGCACAGAAAGGGAAATACCCTTTCCTCGAAAAATCCAATCCGACAACAATCTAGTGTTTACGCTGTATGTAGGTAGAAACTCAACTCCAACTGAAAACCTGCTCACGTCCATCTGTCCATCAGAAATGGGGGTGAGGCGGGTGTGCCAGAAAATAATCAAAACAGAAGCAGCTTTTGATTCATATCAATCCCATCCTCTTCCGCTGACCCCGTATCGTTTTGCGAATAATCTGCTCCTGCCCTCCCCCTGAAGGAAATCACTGAAGAACTTTATGCGATCACTGAACAGGAGGGGGGATTTTAGGATGGGATCAGAACCCCCCGTGAAGGATTTAGGAACAAATCACTAAGGATTAGCAGAGATAGTGCAACTGGCAGCGGCGGTACCTGAATATGACCCCATAGGTTGGGATAATATCGTTTGGAGATTTGGAGTGATTTGGATGACGTAGGAGGAAGTGATGGTGGGTAGGAGTTGTGTTGTAGAAGCTGTCATCGTCTGCCATTTTTAAAATGCATTCGCGTTGTGTGGTGTTATGTGAAACAGCGTGGCGAGAGTTAAAGGAATGATTTAGAGGACAATTGTATATGGAATATTTTTTAATTGCTTTTCGTGAGTGAGGGTTTATTAATGTCGCACTACAAAACAACACGGTGATGAATCTCGTAACTTTGAACCTCGGTCATTTGAAGAGGATGACATCTCCAAAGTATTCCACCATGCTATATAGAGGAAGGACTTTGAACAACTGATTTAACGTGCATTGGCGCCTCTACACGATCGATCTTCACAGGAACGTCTTAAGGCATGGGTGAAATGGGCCTGGGCCCAGGGCCTCAGTCACAATGGGAAGTCTTATCTGATTCTTAAATCAGCCTTAATAAGATCTTGATTCGAATAACTTCTACGGTCGAATGTTATTTCCGGTTGCATTCTCCTCTGGGAATTTCGGATGATATGTCTACTGCCTACTTGGGATGACATCGTCCACATATAGGCCTAGGCCTACCACCATACATCATCAGTACTCATTCTGCCAAAAGGTGGCCGTCGGTCGAGCCGGTTTGTACGATTGCAAGTCATGCATATTTATTTGTTTCGAGTTATTGTTTTTACGAATATTTGGCAACGTATGCTTTGTAATGTATACATCTAAGGATCATAGAAGGGGCCTACATTTGTATAGGGGCCCTGGGCTTCAAGTAAACACGTCCCTGGGTTCAGTGGTACTAAGTTTCGAAGTCACGATACTGCGGCCACCTGCCCTCCATGACCATGTGAGACCAGATCAGTGACTATGACCATTAGGCTATTACGGCCACTCAATCCAATAGCCCTAACTTTCCAATTGCTCAATGTTTATAAACAATTGAGCAATTGGAAATCTAATATTCACAATTTGATTTGTACTAAAATCTTGCATTTACATATGATTGTGAATAAAAGAGTACCTGTGAATCTGGAAAAAAATTGTAAACTTAATGCAGTGGTCCAAATAGATGTAATTTGAAAAATAATTTACGATGTAAACTTTTTTTAGCGGCATGTTTAGCGGTATCTTTTCAATTTTTAGCCTTATTAGCTAAGTGGAAGAAGCATGATGCTCGTGTTGTTTCAGTCTAGCTTAGTGTTCAAATCCTGATTCCAGGTCTCGCCCTCATCACTTGACCATGGTTCTAAATGACGAGGTCCGTCACCAAAAGCCCTCGAGTAGCTAAATAGGGCGACGTTAATATTCACTCCCATGAGGAACGATTCGACTAAAAATCCATCTACAGAGGTACTGAGGAACATTAAATCTTTTTGGGGAAGGAAGTTCAGGCTGGATCCCAAAAAAATAGACGAATAGGTTGAATATAAAGAACAGTGGGGGGCGACTGAAATCAGAATAATATTGATGAGATTAACACACACCTTAGTACCTCTAATGTAACTTATACATCACATTACTCGAGAACTTTAAAGTATCCGACTGCGTTCGGAACAGTGATTTTAAAAAAGCGCATAAATGGATAATATTTATGATATTTAGTGTCACTTAGATTATAATATATGTATAAAATTGTTTTAAGGACATTATGACAAAAAATTAATACAATATTTGGCAAAAATTTAGAATAACCTTTTTTCCAAACGTCTTTTTTTATAAAAAATGCTTCTATAATAATAATATTTTGCAGATATAAATTAAAGACTTGTCCAATTCTTGGAATTTAGAAAATTCACATTATTTTCAGAGTTACCACCCATTGAAATAATTATCGGTGTTTTTTTCTTAAAATTTCTTTCCTCGGTTGTATTAAAATATAGATATAAATCCCCTTCTAAGTTATATACTTCAAACATTCTAGTTGAGCCTCTGTACAGAGGTCTGAGCTATAGACAGGCAAAATATTATTATAATAGAAGCATTTCCCATAAAAGGAGAATATTGTGAAAATTGGCCATTCTATGTTCATTTTTTGTCAAAACATTGTACTTAAATAATTTTTTATGGTAATAATATTCTTAAAACAATTTTATATGCGTTTTCCAATCTAAATGACAGTAAATATCATCCATTTATACGCTTTTGCAAAATCACGGTTCCGAACGTAGTCGGATACCTGAAGGATAAGTACATTTTTATTAAAAAAATGAATTCCAATTTTTAGTTTTCCGATTCCTGCACAATTGATCCCATGGGTACAATGTTTCAAAACTTTTCTGGGGTTGAGGGAGATATTGCATTTAAAAACTAATTACAGATTCCTAAAAAGCATTAAGGATAAAATATATTCATTTATCGATTTTAATGCATACATAATAAATCACGAGATGACATTCTTTTTCTGGCTCCAAACAAAATAAAAGTCGACAAATGACAAAGGAAACCCCTGAATTAATCACCCCCCTCCAAGTTGTATTGACATTCGATTAATCCGAGATTAATGCAAATCCACACGACAACAGCTCGCTAAGTCATTTTTATAGCCCATAATATCGAACTGACCCGACGTTGCGGGGGTGGAAACGAACACCGAAGTATTGACTGTCAAAACACCGAAGGGGGGTGAGAAGCAAGAAGGCCATTATGGAAATAGGCTTGAGGCGCCCCAAAGGGGGTGGCCCCAGAACAGATGTCGGGCTAAAGGGGCCGCGACATTGACAGTAAATTGACTCCTGATCTGAAGCAAGGCTTTGCCCCCGATCTAGAGGTGACCTCGAATGGATGTAAACGATGCTGGAAAGTTTCACCACGGTGTTTAGAGGCGTTCATCTGATCTATGGGTAGGGGTTGGGGGATTTAATAGGGCGGATAGATTTGGGTTTTGTTATTTTTTTAAAAGAGTAATTTTAGAAAAGGTTTTCTTTTTTCAAAAAACAAAAAATTCTACTTCATTGCAAATACTTCATTTATTGCAGAGAGCAAGCAATTCACAAGAATTACATGGTGTTGCAATTTAATTGTCATACAATTATGCTAGTAACATACAAGGACATACGCTTAAAGCTGTTTTCGCCATATTTTCGAGAGTGTGAGCTTAACGTGGATCACATTTTCAGACAGAAAAAAAGGTTAATTTTTCATAAAAATTTGTGACATTGTAACTTATGAATATGTTTATAATATAGTATTTTTAAAATTTCAAAATATTTCATAAATAATTAGTTTTTCCTTTTAACATGGGAAGGGATAGATCATTCAGCATTACGATAATGGAGAAAAAATACGAAATACATTTTATAAAAGAAAAAAAGATGTGTCAACTCGGATAAAAATAAACGATTCTCTACAGCAGAGGTTCCCAAACTTTTTTGCCGCATAGCCCCCTTGACAGGTTTTTCGGTTTAGGGTAGACCTCTACTAACCTAATATTAAATTTTTGTAAATTCATCAACTTAAATGTGTTTTTGACAGCCTTTAAAATATTTAAATTTTTTACTGCAGTGAGGTATAGTGTTTAAAACTTTAGAAAAGACATTTTAATGAATTAAATTAAAATTTAATTAATACATAAAATAACTGAGCATCAAACAAATGATTTAGTGGAAGGGATGAATCTAGGGATGCAGTAACATATTTTCAACATTTGAAGTCTCAATCTTGTCAGGCTTAACCCTAAATATCTCCTCAGTTAATAGTATCCAGTCTTTTTCTTTCTTTTTTTATTTTGGAGATCGGCAAGCACACTGTAACTCCTTCTCAACCGAAAAAACAATTAAAAACTTTCTCACAATATTCCACAATAACGAATAAATATCAGGTATATCTTTTTAAAGCCAAAATTATTGACATCCGTTTCTAAAATATACTTTAAGATCTTCGTTAGTGCCTAATTCTTGTAATCTGGTATTTTTTTTTTACAAAGTGACCATATGAATTCATTGCGTACCCTGGTATTACGATATTCTAAACATTCTCAAATCTAGCTTCAAAATCTAAAATAAGCGCATTTAAATGTTCGACGTAGGTTAAAGCGCCTTTTTTTCTGGTAGGATTATCTATGACGATTCAGAAACTGGAAAAATTTGCGATGTCCATTATTATACTCCTTTTTCTTAAGGCTGGAATGTGGTCTTTGTTTTAATAAAATTTATGCTGTCGCCTTGTAACTGCAAACTAACCTCATTCGATTTAGTAAATAAATCTGTTAAATAGGTAAATTTGGTTTCTACTTGATTAAATTTCCTTTTAAAATCAATGTCACGATCTGTTTTTACGAGAGCCACTATCGTAGACCCCCCCATTTACACCTCATGGACCCTCAAATTATTTTTTCGCTGACGTGGACCCGTTGCAGGTCGTCATGGACCCCTTTGAGAATCACTGCTCTACAGGATAGTGAAGCCAAAATATATATATATATATATATATATATATATATATATATATATATATATATATATATTAATATTATTTATATCTGAAAAAATATTCCGAATTTGGGTTCTATTCTTTAAGGGGATGGTGCACTTTGAAATTGGCGAAAATCGTCCAAATTATGGAAAATTTTTTTTGTGAATTATGATCTTCGTGTGTTCACTGAACCATATGCAAGAAACCGCATGTGTCTAAATAATTTTATTAAAAAGTTATAAGCATTTAAAAAAATTTAAATGGACATAAAAATGTAAACAAAAGCATGTGCTTAGGTTGTCAAAATTTTTTGAGTGTTTTTTTTTAAATATTAGAATTAATATTTTTGTGTTTTAACAACTGCGCATTTTAACTGCAACCTTTAACTGCTTTATTGCTGTTTGTTTACTTCCACTTGTTTTCATAAGTCGAAAGTATTGCCTTTTTAAAATTACACATCTTTGATTGCTGTCTGTTTCTTAGTAATATTTATCTTTACGGAATCAAATTTTTGTATCTAAAAGCCACAAAAAAGCTTCAAAAACATATACAATTGTTCTGTATTTGTTTACAATGGATGCTATTAGTCGGCGCTATCGAAAACCTAAAGGTAGGCCATCAAAAAGAAGGAGTTTGTGTGCATCCAAAGTACAAAAGAGATGGGAAAAAAATCACATGCAAAGTGATTCTGATTCTACTATGTGTGCTAAAAACTCTGATATTTTGCTTGCTGAAAATTCACTTATGGATACTGAAATCTCTATTAGTGATGAAGGTTCACATGCTGGTGAAAAGGAACAATATTTGAATGCAAGTCTTAGCAAACTTCAGATGTTTCCTTCAACATCAACTTTTTGTACTAGTGAGAAAAGTACATATGTTTTGATGAATAATGATATGTGGTCTGCTCTTTTATCTAACACAAAATGTGATGAATGTGATATGTGCTCATTGGATGTCGAATGTAATAGTGCTTATGGTTTTTCTACAAAAATAGAGCTAAAATGTAAAAGCTGCAGAAAAATATTTAATTCTGTATTCTCCAGCCCTCGAGATGATGATAGCAATTGTTTCGATGCAAATAAAAAGCTCGTTGAAGCTTTTCTTAAGATTGGGAAAGGCCATGCAGCATTAGAACTTTTCTCTATGGCTATTGGTATTCATGCAATGGATAAGAAAACTTTCTCAAAATGTTTACACAAATTGTATGAAGAAAAGTGTAGCTTCAAAGAAGACATTCTTGAAATTTCCCGAAAAGTAGTCCGAAAACACCATGAAGATTTGCTCAGCACTGCTAATGGTGTTATAGACATCACCGTTTCATATGATGGAACATGGCAGAAACAGGGACATTCGTCACTGTATGGGATAGGAATCGTTATCGACATTTTGACTGGGCTCATTATTGATTACGAAATCCTTTCCAAATATTGCCCAGAATGCACTACCGCAAAAAGGGATTTGGGAGAAAATAGTGCTGAGTACTCCATATGGTACAAATCCCACCAAGAAGAATGCAGCGAAAATTATGTAGGATCTTCTAATGCCATGGAGGTTAAAGCTGCAGAAATTCTATGGAAAAGATCCATTAAAAATTGTGGTATGCGATATGTGAGCATCTTGTCAGATGGTGATGCCAAGACCTATCAACATTTATCATCATTAAATGTGTATGGTAACTGCATAAAAATTGCAAAAAAAGAAGAATGCATTAACCACGTGGCAAAAAGGCTTGGCACAGGACTCCGTAACAAAATTTTAGAGTGGCGGAATAAAGGTATCACTATTGGTGGGCGGAAAGAGGGCAACCTCAAAGAAAACACCATTGTGAAACTGACTAACTTTTATAGAAAAGCTATAAAAGACAATGCGCCAGATGTAAGAAAAATGAAAAGCGCAATTTTAGCTTCATTGTTTCATTGTTCATCTACAGATAAAACTCCAAAACATAGTAAATGCCCTACTGGCTCGACATCATGGTGCTTTTACCAGAGGGCATTGGCTAAAAATGAGAACCCTATGACCCATTCACTGATGAAAACTAAACTGTCGGAACAAGTTCTGGAAAAATACTTCCAGTATATCAAAGGCTTGTAAACGATGAGCTTTTAGAAAGATGCAGATGGTGCTTTTACCAGAGGGCATTGGCTAAAAATGAGAACCCTATGTCCCATTCACTGATGAAAATTAAGCTGTCGGAACAAGTTCTGGAAAAATACTTCCAGTATATCAAAGGCTTGTAAACGATGAGCTTTTAGAAAGATGCAGTGCGGGAAAAACTCAGAATGCCAACGAAAGCATCCATAGTGTTATTTGGAAAAACTGCCCAAAAGAAACTTTTGTTTCTAAAAAGCGACTTGAAATGGGTGTTATATCTGCCATAGGTGGATATAATTTTGGCTGCTTCAATAGTTTAGCTATTGAACACAATGAGTTAAGTTCTGTATCTGTGGACATTTCGCATAAACGTGATAAACGACGTTTAGCGCAGAGTGAAAAAAAAAAAAAGAATTCTAGTGATTGGAGAAAGAAAAGAATAATCAATAAATTGGCTAAATCATCCAAAATTACAAAGAACATTAAAAAAGAAGGGGAAACATATGGTGCTGGTAAATTTTAAATGTTTTCTTAGTAAATTAATATTTATTTGCACTAACATTGAAAACATTTTACCGAAAAACTGTACCATGTGAAACCAATGCATTATATTATAAATTTTTTTTTTTCTCTTCAAATTATGCTTGTAAATAAATAATCTAGTATAAATATGTCTGTTATTAAATAAAATGTATGCTTAATAATATCAGAACAACAATTATGAAAGGTAAGTGGAAAAACATTTTTAAAATGACTTTTTCTCAAAACTTTGTTTTTTCAGATTTACGTGCTTTTTTAAATGTTCCATGCGTCTCAATTTTTGAGCAAATTGCTTGAAATTTCTCGTGAAGAATACTGATAAGTACATAAATAAATCTGGGTATCCATTTAAAATTTTGACTTTATTTAGATAGTTAAATTTCATTTTTAGTGTACAAAATCTGTTATTTTACAGAAAATTAAGTGCAAATAAACAAAAAACTTTTTAAAAAATTAACCGGTGCATGAAATTGCTAAATAATACCCACTTATGTGTAACGTGTACTAATAAACATTAATAATGTTAGACGAAGTCAAAAAATAAAAATTGAAACGCATGGAATGTTTTGAAAAAATTAAAAAATTATTAATTTTTTAAATTTAAAAAAATTTTAATTGAAATTTTTTTTTTTAAAGATATAGTTGATCTAGTTGTATTCCAGTGTATATGCTCATAAATTTTCATTACCCTTACTTAATAATTAAAAAAAGTTTTTGAAAGTCCACTGTCCCCTTAACATTAGCCCAAGACAGCCTAAGGTGACGGGGGACCACTAAAACTAATATTTTTAATTGTTAGCTTAATTAGCTGAACATATTGTAAATGCTTACTATATTTCACAATCTAAATATATATATTTTTAAATATATATTATAAACTGATTTTTTTTAAAAAAACTTTTTTAAACCATTTTTTTCACCTTGCCCATTAGTTTGAGTTATGTACATAATTTATGTTTTATATACAGATGAATCACAACAAAATATATCTATGCATAGATTTTAAATTCAGAATAAAATTTGATGAAAAAAAGTTAAATCTTCAATATTATATGAAATATTTCACCAATTATCATGCATTCAAGGTCTTCAAAACAACAAAAATACAACCCGTTAATTTTTTTAGAAAACTAATGAACAAATTGGCGAATTATATCATCTTTCATAAGTTGCGAAAATTTGAAACAGATTATGTAATTTGAAACGCAAGGGACAACAATGAAAATGGAAAATTTACGAACTAAGAAAAGTGCATTTTAAACATTTATTTCAGAAAAAAAAATATTAACTAATTATTATTCAAAATGACAAAATTCTTTGATAAAGTTTTTCTATGAGTTATAAAGAATATTATTAG
This sequence comes from Trichonephila clavipes, assembly GCA_019973935.1. Lineage (NCBI taxonomy): Eukaryota > Metazoa > Arthropoda > Arachnida > Araneae > Nephilidae > Trichonephila > Trichonephila clavipes. The sequence goes on along the minus strand of BMAU01016044.1, from coordinate 126,723 downwards.
TATAAAAAAATCGAAATCGCAATTTTTACCAAAATTTTACATTGTGAAGGTCCACCATCCCTCGAAAACTCCTTAGATGAAGTATAAAAAAAAACGAAACGAAACATACAGTGGTTCCGACAAACTACTATGTATTATCTCATGCATTTTTTTCTTTTAACACGAAACAAAAATAGCTTAACACGAGAACATTTCTCTTTTGGGAATAAACAAAATACGGAAAACACCAGACATATAATGAAATGTATGAAAACTTCTCTGTATTATTGGACTGCTTTACTGAATCACTGGAAGAGAATTCGTTTCAGTAGATGATGATAATGTACGTACAGCCCCAATTATGACAAAGGCATTTTGTAGTTTGTTCAAAGCTGAAAAAATATCGTTGATGCAGATTACGGCGAGTGAGTGAGTGAATCTTGTCGCACTGTTCAGCTACACGAGAGCTTTTGGCAGATTACGGCGAAGAAAATAAAATAAATCGTGTAGTTTTCATATCTCCATGCATTTTTTTCTCTTAGCACAAAATGAAAATCGCTTAACACCAAAAGATTTCTCTTCTGGGAATGGACAAATTGCAGAAAAATCAGCCACACACGCGGGATTTAAGAGATATGGGAGAGTTCAGGAAGAGAGTTGGTTTTACATGTTTCGTTGAATGGAGGCTAACTTAGCTTTGAAATACCTTTGGAATTGCCTGTGACACGAGCCAATTTTGTTTATCGCGAAGCTACTTTCACCTTCCATCCCTACAAACACCACACAAAAGCATCCGAAATGAGGAACATAATGAAAAGTATGCGCCGTTGTTTAGACGCATATTTGAATGGTGAAATGAATGACAAAATGGTTGACATCGAAAAATTTGTTGACAATTTGTTGCTAAAAACGCAATGCAGAGAAAATATCAGATTATTTTCCTAAAACTCAAATATTTTGTTTTTCAAAAAACTTGAACTTTTTGTGTTAAATGTGTTTAAAATCTCTTAAATGTGTTTTTCTTTGGTTTTTAATAAGCGCAAGCAAATATACATATCTAAGTAAATAAAATGTACTCTAATAAACTTAATTTTCTTGAATATACATACATATATATAGGTATGCAATATCCTTTCACACGGAAAATTACTTCAGTCCCCCTTAGTTTCGCGATTTTCACTGTACTGCATTTTTTGCAGAGAACACTCAATTCATGAGAATTACAATTTCATTGATATACAATTATGCAAGTAACAAATGAATACAAAAGATGAAGTGAAAAAATAAAATAAAGGATGTTAAAAATAAAAAATGCTTCTAAAAAGCCATAAATATTGATATGTAAATCTGTTTACGCGAAGAATAAAAAAAACTTATATAAGATCAAACATTCCAAATACCTGTAATATGACAGTCGATTTAGTGCGATCCGGCAGCTATATTCTTTCACCTTATCTTCTCAAGGAAGCTGAAATATACAGTATTGTAGATTTTAATGAACTTACTCAATATATAACATTCTCTTACTTGAGTTTAAATTGCAATGTTTATTAGTACAATTTTCTATTTACATACGGTTAAAATCAGAACCACATACATATTTAAGTTAATTTTCAACTCAATTTACTTCTTCTGTGGGAAAGATGGTTTTTACTTCAGTTCTGTTCAGTGACAGATAATTATCAACAGTTATTACCTAGGGAGTGTTTATTAACGTCGCACACTGTAGTAACATGAGGGCTTTTAGCGACAGACCTCGTAATTTTGATACTCGATAGAATGACGAAGATGACACTCGAGCTTGCTCCTCCATCCCCTAACTTCCCAACCACACCGCTGGAAGATGTTTGATCATAAACATATTTAACGTGCATTCGCCCTCTCTACAAAATGCATCTTCAGCGGTAATAGGCTCGAACTCATGATAAGTCAGTCACGTAACTGTGTCCTTCACTATTAGGCCCCCGCATTATTACCAAAAAAAAGAAAGAAACCAAGCTGCACCATAGTCTCTTTAATATACGAGAGAGGAAAGATATATATATATATTTATATACACGATCTAGAAAAAAGTTTTGTAAGTTGATTGCCTTATTTTTCTTCGCTCAGCCAATGGGTTTGGTAAAGTACATTGCAATTTGGATCCACGAGGGCTTTTGGCGACGGACTCCGTCATTTTGAACTATCGTCAAGTGACAAGGATGACACCTGACCTGGCCCCTGTCCTAACTACAACACTACACCGAAGGGAGGATGTTCGAGCTCTCTACAGATTTAACGTGCATTGCTTCCCTACACGGTGGCTCTTCAGCGGTACTAGGCTCGAACTCATGACAAGTTACCTTTACCACTATGCCTTAAACTTGACCACTCTAAAAAGTACAGATCATCAGAGAATTGAATCTTTTGGAGATATTACTTTGATAAAAAAGTCAAGCATTTTCGGTCGTTTAAAGAAGTTTACGTGGGTCATTTCAAAGACATTTACATGGTTAAAAGTGCTATACACTGTTTTATTTATTGCCTAAAATTTGGCGTTTATATAAAAGCAGAAAACAAATTCATTTACAAGAAATTAAGAATTTCAATAAAACGCATTTCCATTTTGCAATCGAAGCTTTATACCTTCTACTCTACGTTATATATTAATAATTCAAGATTCATGCGAATAATATATTAAATGGTAATTTCTTTGAATAAAATAAATTACTTCTCGAGTAGAGATTTTATAATCCCCACAATTTGACAAACCCTGAACACATGTCATGCGTTGACGGGACTTAAACTCATACTCCTTTCTAAGATATCTTAGTAATTACCGGAAAACAGAAACCACTCCTACCACTAAAAAGTAATACAATCAACGCACACAGCAATGAAAACCGTTCGTTCTTCTAAATAATTTATTCAAAACATTTTTTAAACAGGCAATTTTCCGAAAAACAGCTCTGCGCGAAGCGAAAAACCAAACACAAACGCCTGCATTTAATAAGTACACACACAATCCTTCCTATACACGCAATTAGGCATGCCTGACCACCACCCCAACCTTCCAGAGGGAGCATCAGACCCCCAACTGCGCGTTGCCCACATGTCACAACTGCAGTGGCGGCGCCTTCTAATAAATCGCGCCCCGACAAGCCCTGGCTACCGCTTGATAAGCCAACGCCCTTGGCGCACGCTCGAGCAACAAGCAAAGCAAGAAAATGCGACTTAGGGCTACTCTCTGCTGTCTCTAAAACTGGAAGAGATTTCGAAAAGGCCAAAGATAAGGTTAAGGAAGATGGCAGCAGCTTCGACAGATTTACGCAGCTTGACGATTTACATGGGGATTTTTCGCGGAATGGGTCCGCCTACAATTTTTTTACGTGGAAGTTTTGCTGGCTCCTAGAGGCACGATTTTCTTGGTGAGGTAACTTTCCGTAGCTGAAGGGTGACCTTCGGTTTTGGAATAGGATACACTGTATAAATATAATGTACTTTTTTTTTGGCTACACAGTGTTTTATTTCATTCTTTCTGGGACTTATCTATTTCGGTGTCTGATTCGCTTTATTTTATTCGGCTGTGGCACATCTTTCTGTAGACGAGGATGTCTGGATTCGCCTTGGCAGACGGTTTTTGCGGAATAGATGACGGTGTTTTCAAATTTCGAATGAGAATTTTTTTTAGATATCTTCTGTGTTTAAAACAAGTAACATATACAAATATTTTTTAAAGTCAATTCCTACGAAGGTTAATAAAGAATTTTTTTTTTATTTTAGTTACGTTTTATTAAATAGTTACAATTAATATAAATACGTATATGCATAGGACAGAATCACACTGTTAAGTGACACAATGGAAAGCGATTTTCCATTTTCCATTCTATATAGTGTGTTGAACTATGTTTTGTTTGTTTTTGTTTCTATTTATTCATTAATTAAATTTAATTATTCTAACAAAATAGTGTAGTAAAAAGGAAACCACAATCTCAGAAACGAGGCCATTTCAGGTGGGATTCGAACCCACAACCTTTGAATTAGAAGTCCAACGCGCTATCCGTTGCGTTACAGGGACACAATGAGCGACTTTCCTTTTTGTATAGGATGTTGGACTATTACGTTTGGTTTTTTACTATTTATTCATTAACATGAAGTGGCATTCACTACAAGTTCAAAAAAGTGTAAGTGAATTTGAAAGGATGAATAGAAAATATTTTATTAACGATTGAAAATTTGAACAAAGTATATATATCTACCTTATATTCAAATTTTCAATCGTTAATATTATATATATATATATATATATATATATATATATATATATATATATATATATATATATATATATATATATATATATATATAGGGAGAGAGTGAACTAATATATTAGGAATTGAAAAAAAAATATATTATGCATATACAAAAAGTTTAGTGATTATTGTCCGCCTCGTGACGGTTTTATTTTGCATAGATATGCTGTCAGAACTCTATTTAAGGAAGTTGCTAAACCCTGAAAAAAAGTTCATTAGTAGAAAATTCGTTAAACAGAAAGTTGTTTCTCAATATACCTCACACAATATAAATAACCACACAATACAAATTTTAAATTCATACACACACTGTATGTTGTAAAAAAAGATTAATTTTAAAAAGATTGTGAATAATTATACCTATTTATTTTACACATCTCACCTACCAAAAAGAAATCTGCAATTAAAGCAAGAGAAAAACATTTTCCAGGAATGCACACTATTTTATGTTGAAATTAATGAATTTTAACGGCATTTTTTAATTTCAAGCGTATAAGTAATTTTAAACTTACGTTATTTTATAACCAGTTGTTGTGATCGTGTGTTTTTATCCTGGGATACATATGAAATACAAGTGGAAGAACAGAAACATACAGTACAAACAGAACAATATAGACATTTATTACACTTGAGGATGCCAACATACAACAAGAAGGGGTGCGCTGCTTTCCATTCGAGACAGGAATCCATTGCAGGTGAAAGTCCGAGTTCTTTTTCAGAAGAAAGTACATTCATGCCTTATTCGGGATTCGAACCCGAGCCCCTTGGTTACAAGCCAAAAGTCATATCCACCCTATTGGCTGGACGGCATTTTATAACCAGGAGTTTAAAGCATACATTAACACAAGTGTTCGTAAATTTAATTACTGATAAAATCTGATAATCTGTTTGAGTTTTTTGTTTGAAAAAAACGAAATGCTCATAATTAGGACAATTTTATTTCTCCAGGTCAGTTAAGCACCTGCTTAAGGCCATTGATCACCAAAAAATGTGTTAAAAGAGAGAACAGTTTGAAATATTAGAAATATTTTAAATGTAGTGAGATAAAAAATCGATTACCAAGGGGAAAAAAGTTCATTAAATAGAAAATGAATTTGTCTATTTACCGAAGATAATTGTAAAATAGTCTTGGTTACAGGAAAAAGTTCAAAAATTAGAGAAATTCTCAAAAGAGAGGTTCGTAAAATGGAGAATCAACTGCATTTTATTAACCCTTTTGAGATATTCAGTTTTTTTATATGCCTCTCTTCCTCTTCTCAGCAGTTTGATATATGTATTATTTTAAAAGCTGCCAAGAGGGAGATATCAGATCAGATGTCCTTGTCACTTGAACGTGGCTCATATTTTTGAGACCTGTTACCAATAAACCTCACGTTACTTTAGTGAATGAGCTGTGACGTCGCACTATTCAGCTACTCGAGGGCTTTGAGTGAAGGACGTCATTTTCAACAATGGTTAAGTGACTAGGTTGACACCCCCTCACCTAACTACCACACCATACCAAGGGGAGGACGTTTGAGCCTCAACAGATTTAACGGGCATCGCCCCATACACGGCGGGTCTTCAGCGGTACCAGGCTCGAACTCATGACACTCTGGCCACGAGTCCGTTACCTTGACCAATAGGCTACCGCGGCCACTCGCGTTGCTTCAAAGAGCGATTTAAATTAAAATGTATCGATCGGGAATAAATGTCTGGTACTGTTGAAAAAAAGAGAGGAGAACCTTAAGCTCTCGACACAAAACAGAATCTGTCAAGGCAGACACAGTTTCACCTTAAACAGGTGTTTATGTCTTGGAGACGTCAAAATTTATAATGGCATGTGAAGTGAACGAGGACGTCATTATGTGTGTGTCAGGTGTTAATATTCTTTTACTTTCGGAGACGTGGTTTTTAAAAAAAGTGCGTAAAGGATTTTTTTTTTGTTTTTAAGATCACTCTGAAATAAAATACAGAAAATTAGTTTTAAGAACATTATTATGATATAAAATGATTTAAATGCACTATTTTGGCAAAGCAAGAATAAGGAAAAAAAAGGCCTTTAAATAATTCTTTAGTCATAATTATATTCTCAAAACAATTTTATATGTATATTGTAATTCTACTGACACTAAATAGGAAAAAAAGTATTCATTCATACATTTTATCAAAATCAAGATTCCGAATGTAGTCAGTAATCTTAAGTATTAATATTTATTTGTATTGAACCCTAAATATAATAATGTTTTAGCCTGCTATTTTTTTTAAATGTACTCTGAGAGCGTGTTTGGATACCTTAACAACATTGCAAAATTTAATTATTTTTCTGTACTTTCTATAATTCGTAATAGTTCCATGTATTAACGCTAAGAATAAAAGAACTCTATATCGAGTCATTATTAACGTTTTAAAGTATCTGAAAACGTTCGGAGAACTTTTTTTTTTAAAAAATAACATACTAAAACATTACAAATGCTTTTTTAGGAATTAATACAAATGAATACTAATATTTATAACTAACAATGTTTAAATAAAATATCTAAATTTTACCAAAATCATGTAATTATAAGTGAAAATTTAGCAATATTTTTGAAAAAGTTCAAAGCAATTAGAGAAAAAAGTAATAAACTCATATTAGTAAAGTATCACTAAAACAAATTAGATGCATTTATCTAGAGAGAATGAACTAAAATTTTCATGTTTTGTTAACATTTAAAAATTATAAGAAATGGAACATTCTTTATAAGACCATTATTTAAATAACAAGCGATAGCTCAAAAATATTTGTACAATAAGAAATATTTTAGAACATTTTCTAGAAAATAACATGAACATTAGGCTGAAAAAGTTTTATCGAAATACATTTATAACACCTTAAGTTATTAGACCTGCTCTGATAGTTCCTGAAAACTTCAAAGCCCCACTTACGGTTTTTCTTATTTTATAAATTTGATTGTAACTTGGCCTTTATAGGTAGCGTTAAAACAAAAAAGTATGCTTTATAGAGTCAAAAGATAGCTCTATTGAATAAAATAAAAAACGAAAAAGGTGTGTTTGGGCCGAATTTCCTCTTTTCAACGAGTTTGGATACCTTCAGAATGTTTTCTGTAACACATTAAGCCCAATCTCATGAAAAATTTCACCGAGCGGGAGTACGATAAGGGGTTAAGGAAAGTACGTGAAGGCAGGATCGGACCTATAAATAAAAGCCTCCCTCCACCTTCTGGCGTGCGGAGCAACAGTTTATTTGGCAAATTACGGCTGGGGCTTCTTCTTGGACAGCGATTAGTTCCGGCTTGGTTCCGGGGCGGTCTCTTGTGAAGTGGCATGGGGCGCCCCGCGGTGCCAAATGGTTTCTTCTCCGCTGATTCCAGGAACCCAGACCCGGATCTGTGGTTTCGCTCCACCTGGCTCGGGGTTTAAATACCCACACTCATTGACACATGAGCGAGGATTGTTTTGCGGCTGATGCCTTCTTAATTTCGCCAACAGAGAACAGCGTCTAAATGGCGTTTCAAGAGGGTCGAGATTTATTTCTAGCCTATGCTTGCAATGCTGTAGGAGTACTTTTTTCTCCCCCGGCTCATTACATTAAAGTCAGTGGTCTTCAAACTTTTTCGACTCACAGAACCCTTAGAACTATATGGAGGTTTTGGGGAACCCCACTTCCCACTGAACTTCCCACAGAAAAATCAAAGGATATCTCTTAAAAGAGTATTTAAAGGGGATCATTATGTTATGGGTACATAGTGTATAAAACAGAAAAAAAATTGTATTTTTTATTGCAATTTTTTAACATAATATATTAATGCATTTTATTCATTCATATGTACTCTCTCTATATGTAAGTGTCGCTTATTTATGCATTATATTTAATAACCGGGATATGCATTTGTGTGCATTTTTTATACAAACTACTGAAGTCTAGTTATATTGAAACTATCTATTTCATATTTTGCGCTTATTTGTTTCTATATTTAGTTTTTCTTGCCACATACGTTGAGAAATATTTTTAACTTAAATACACTGTTCAGAATCGCATTTTTTAATAAAAAATTTTAAAGTAGTTTTTTAATGTCTTAATAATATTTCATATCCAAATGTCCCCCACGCATGCGTTAGTAACTGGGATACGTGTTTGGATTTTTTTTTAAAAATTGCACAAGTCTGTCTATTGAAATTATCTTCGGATGTATTTCACTGCGTATAATAATGCATTTATCCGACTATGTTCGGAACCACGATTTTAAAAAAATCGCATAAATAGACAATTTCATGATATTTAGTGTCACTTAGATTAGAATGCATGTATAAAATTGTTTTAAGGACATTTTGACAAAAAAAGTTATTTAAATACAATATTTTGGCAAAAAATTAACTTATAATAAGTTTTATTCAAAACGTTCTCCTTTTATAAAAAATGCTTCTAAAATAATAATATTTTGCTTAGATAAAGTAAAGACTTCTCCAGAGAGTCTGAACTATTTTTTTGAAAAACATTATTTTCAGAGTTACAAACCATTGAAATAATTATCGGCGTTTTTTTTCTTAAAATTTCTCCCCTCTGTTGTCGTAAAACATGGATATAAACCCACTTTTAAGTTATATATTTCAAAAATTCTAGTTGAGCCTCTTTGCCGAGGTTTGAGCTATATACCGGCAAAATATTATTATAGTAGAATCATTTTTCACAAAAGGAGAATATTGTGAAAATTGGCCATTCTCTGTTCATTTTTTGTCAAAATATTGTACTTAAATAATTTTTGATTGTAATAATATTCTTAAAACAATTTTACATACATTTTCTAATTTAAGTGACACTAAATATCATAAATATTATCCATTTATACGCTTTTACAAAATCACGGTTCCGAACGTAGTCGGATACCTTAAAGCGTTCATTACACAAAATTTGTAACACAATGCTCTACTTTTGCTGAGCAGAGATCAACTTAGGAAGGTGTTTTCCAAAATCGACTCACAAGAATAAGCGCTATGAGTAAAAAAAAATCCTTTTTTATTAGCTATTAGATCTACAAACTTAAAATTTAAAAAAGATGAGTTTTCGTTCAGCTGAGATATGCAAGCAGTTTTTTTTTGTTTAATTCGCAATTCACATAGAACGAACTCATTAAAAATTTCTTTATATCATTCGATCTGTATTGTTTAAATTTTCAATTCACCCGTGCGAAGAACGGGTATATCAGCTAGTATAATATATTTATAAATGTATCAATACTGTACAATGTATTTTATAATTAATTTAACAGTATCAAGTTAAGAGCAAGTTTATTAATTATCAGTAACTTCATGGGCTATTTATTTATAAAATTAAGTTCAAAATCCAATACTTATCTTGATCATTTGTACGGTTTATAATGAAAGTCGTATTGTATTTTTACGTCAAAGTACATTCTTTTTGAGTTCAATACATTGTTATTGTAGGGAGGCGAGGGGCGAATAAAGTTATGATTGAAAATTCTGTCGCAAATATTGCAAGCTTGAGAAGCTCTGTTGTAGCACAACTGTCGGTTTCGATTCAAATGAAGACGTTCATTATTAACAGCCTCAGTTTCTTTCTTTCTTTTGTTATAAAATCTGTTATTTTAGCGGTTGTTTTTTGATTTCTCAAGCTGCTTGTATAATTTTCAATATCTTGCCACAGAAAACACGCTGTATGTCAGGATCGTAATTCAGAAAATGTTGTTCCATATTTGAAGCCCTCACGAGTTAAAGCAGCTGTTAATATCTGAACTTAGACTTCTTTATTACTGTTACGTTGATAGGGGTTCGAGGATTTTATGCAAATCATGCAGGACAGTGCTTTGTCCTGTGTCCCTTTGATTAGAAAATGTATATAAAATTGTTTTAAGAATAGTATTGCAATAAAAAATGATTTAAGTACACTCTTCTGGCAAAAAATGAACATGGAATGACTCATTTTCACAATATTCTCCTTTTGTGAAAAATGCTTCTATTATAATAATATTTTGCCTGTCTACAGCTCACACCTCTGTACAGAGGCTCAACTAGAATTTTTGAAATATATAGCATAAAAGTGGGTTTATCCATGTTTTAAGACACCAGAGGGGAGAAATTTTAAGAAAAAAACGCCGATTATTATTTCAAATGGTTGTAACTCTGAAAATAATGTGAATTTTTCAAAATTCATAATTGAGTCTCTGTACAAAGGTTTGAGCTATATACAGGCAAAATATTATTATAATAGAAGCATTTTTCATCGCTTTTTTAAAATCACGGTTCCAAACGTATTCGGATGCCATAAGCAAAATTCGTATTTTAGTACATATCTTTTCACATTTATTGCAATGAGACTTACTCAATAATTAAACAAAATAGTACATCAGCTACACTTGACAGATTCTTTAGTATTGAATAAAAAAAAACCCCTACTCTGAAGAAATGGCACAGCACATTAAAGCGAAAGTCGTAAAAAAGCTTGGATAGGACTAACTCGACGGTGTGAGGAGAGAGATAGGGTTTTGTATTGTTGCAATGCACATTGCCCTATTCACTGTTCAGTACTCATTTATCCAAAATTCATTATTTTTGACTGTTTACAGCTTAAAATTATCCAACCAAAATTAAGTCCTTCCTTTTTTTCAAAAATTCAGCTCCTTTTTTTGTAATATTAAATTTTTAAATTCTTTTTCTCTTAATTTCCATACAGTTGCAATCATTTCTGTGCAAATAAATTCTGATTTATAATAAATTTATTTCTCTTTATATAACCACCCTAATACACAGCTAATAAAGAAGAAACGTTTCCGTGGAAGCTCGAACACAAACATTTTATTTTTTTTTAATTTCTTTCTTATGAAAAATGATTATAATTTGGGACCTTCGTACTTATGAATAGAGGTGGTGGTTAGTTGCGCTGTCTGCCGTACCTTAGAGACTAGGTTTGAATCCCGGAGAAGGCATGGACGTTTGTAAATGCATAGTGCCTTTGCGGCATGGCGTTACTCTCAATAGCGGTTGAGTCCTCTCGTGATGTGGGTGGAAGGGAAAGAGAAGTGGAAGGCCGCTGACCATCCCCAGAGTGTTCTCCTTCAAAATTGGGGTGGAGTTAAATCTCACTTTCACCTGCCTTGTATTACCTCTCTTACTTCTATATGTATAGCATATTTACTCAAATCTAAGCCGAACTTTTTTTCCAACGTTAATGCTACAGAAAATCAGTACGGCTTGGAATCAAAGGAAAAAAATTAGTTGGATGGGGCAATGTTACAGGATCAGGTATGTGTTTAAAAGTTTAAAATACTGATAAAATAACTAATAATTCACTTCGTATTAGTTTTAATCATAAATTTATCTTAAATTCGTAAGATTAGACATCAATAAGCCACATGATATACTATTTTTCATTTTCAGAAAAAATTGAAGAAAATTTGGGGTTTGGCTTAAATTCTAATAGGTATGGTATAAACTCCACAGACACAGAAGTCATAAATTACTTTGCAAATGTATCATAGTTGTATATAATTCGTTTCTAGAACCTTTTCAAGATTTAAAAGCTCAAGATAAGCTCAGATTTAAAAAGTGTATTAGCCTATCTGCACGGAGGGTATTCAGTGGCCGTGGGACTCGAACTCGTGATACGCCAGTCACGAATCCTTGACTGTGACCACTAGGCAACCGAAATTACTTAAAAAGATGTGTTTTTCTTTCAAGTCTTTAAAAACAACTCAAACTGAAATTGTTGAGGAAATTTATTTAAGGAAAATTTTATTACTGAAATACTTTTTTAAAGTTTTGATATTGTGTGTGAATCAAAGAAAGTATTAAAAATAATTATATTACTAATTATATTTTTATAAAAATAAAATTATTTTTACGCGGCGTAAAAGGACGGTTGGATAGTCAGGAAGAAATGTCTGAAACTGACCACTTTATTCCCTCGAACATGATCACGAATGTGCTTGGGCTATCACGATGTTCCAGTAAAGTTTATGAACGTCCCAGTTCGTTCCCATAAGTGAAAAAATTATATTGAGCGAGACATTCTTTTCCGTTTACGTTTTGGCGAGTAACGAAGTTCAATCGTGGTCATTTAAATGAAGCGGTGCCAAACCCCTTTCAACTCCAGCGAAACCCCGACTATACCCGGGCGACCTGCTGGCCAGAATACGGACGCGATCTACAACACTATTTCAAAGAAGGATTCCCAAATGGGCAAATTTACACGCTGTGAAGTAACTACACTCATAGCATATAATCGTTCACAAGCAATTCTCCGATTTGAAAAAAAAAATTAAAATAAACGACGAGCATTGACCTGTTGAATAACTGCCATTTATTTTTATTTTTGGCTGGCATTGGTGTGCAACTCAACTCAACTTCTCTTTCCGATGTTTTATGGCAATGGAGCCCGGAGTGTGGCTCTGCATGAAAAGGCGTTGCCAACCCGAAAGGAGAAAAACATTAAAGTGCATTTTTTTTTCTTGCGGGCAGCATAAACAGTAATCAGCGAAAATCATCTCACACGCGGGGTGTTTATGATGGTCTTTTAATTTCTGGACCTTTAGCAGGAAACATTTTTGAGAGGAAAAATAAAAAAAATGGGATATAACACGCTTTCTTCTAGAGCGGTATGTGATGAAATTGCAGTAAACATAGCAATTATATCTGCATCTCTCCTCATATGCCATCAGGATGTATTTGCTTATTTATTTCATTTTCCATTTGGCGTAGGTGGAATTTCTTCTTAGATGCTGCAACTCCAGAAATGATTTAAATTATTAGTTTTAAAAAAAGGGGAGGAGCCAGAGAAAAAGGGATTTTTAAGATGGGATCCACAGAGTAGGGATGAAGATTTCTTTTTTTTCCTGAGTAAATTTTTAACAGAGGAGAAAATATTAATTTTCCACAATTATGTTCCATCCAGAACGTTCCAAAGGTAGCGAAGAAAAAGACATTTTGCATTTCTAGTTTTGGAAAATGAGGGGAAAAAAATTACAACTTGAAAGTGATAATTTTTAGCAGCGAAAGAGATTACTTCAATAGATCACGAGTTAATTTAGAATAAAAATTAAATACATTCATCTTTTTAATAGTTAAAAATTATGAAAGATTTAAAATGTCTAACGTCAGGAAATAAAACAGATTTTTTTAAAAAAAATTAAGGCTTAAAAAAAATTGAAAGAAAAATAGTAATTCATAAAAATAACTGGCTTTATTTTTTTAAAATTTAAATTTATGTTCTGGCATCATTGCATTTGCGTCATTTGAAGGAAAAACATATTTTGATACTTCGATGACGTATGGAATACAACAATTCAATCCGACGTTAGTATAATCGATTACGATAATATAATCGATGATTAAAGGTATCTAAGAAAATTCTGAGTGCTTTTTTTTTAAAAAAAAATAGCTTATTAAAGCATTATAAATACTTTTTTAGGGATCAGTATCAACATATATTAATACTTAACCACACACACAAACAGCACTAGTTAAATAAATTATTTAAATTTTACAAAAATAACAAATGTAAAGGAAATATTTGTAATTTTTCAAAAAATTTTTAAAGCAGTTAGAAGAAAATGTAATGATCATATATCAATAAAAAAATTACTAAAATAAACTATTGTGAATGTACTAAAGTTTTGAAGTTTTATTAAAATATAAAAGTTTTAGAGATGATTGGATAAATATTATAAGAAATTTGACTCACACACATACTTATGATGTTATTCAAATAACAGGCCATAACTCAAAACATATTCATATAGTATACATTCCTTAGAAAATCTAATATATATCATAAAAGCGAAAGTTTGTGAGGATGTTTGTGGGTCTTTCACGCAAAAAGAACTGAATGAATTTTAATGAAACTACAGTAATATAGCTTATAAAGGGTGTTTTTTAGAGGTATAGAACTTTAAATTGCAGTAAAACAACGATGCATTATTCGATTGACATGAATGTTTTTTTATTCGGAAGATACTCTTGTGGCATTACATTTTAAATATGATATCTGGCATATGACTGCCACGGCTGGCTCGGATGTAGTCCAATCTGGACGTCCAATTTTCGATGACTTTTTCCAACATTTGTGGCCGTATATCGACAATAACACGGCGAATGTTGTCTTCCAAATGGACAAGCATATGTGGCTTATCCGCATAGACCAATGACTTTACATAGCCCCACAGAAAATAGTCTAGCGGTGTTAAATCACAAGATCTTGGAGGCCAATTCCCAGGTCCAAAACGTGAAATTAGGCGGTCACCAAACGTGTCTTTCAATAAATCGATTGTGGCACGAGCTGTGTGACATGTTGCGCCGTCTTGTTGGAACCACAGCTCCTGGACATCATGATTGTTCAATTCAGGAAGGAAAAAGTTAGTAATCATGGATCTATACCGATCACCATTGACTGTAACGTTGTGGCCTTCATCGTTTTTGAAGTAGGATTCCACCAGCCCGTAAAGCGCACCAAGCAGGCAGTTTTCTGGATGTAACGGTGTTTCGACAAACACTTGTGGATTAGCTTCACTCCAAATGCGGCAGTTTTGTTTGCTGACGTAGCCATTCAACCAGAAGTGCGCTTCATCGCTAAACAAAATTCGCTTATGAAAATCGGGAACAATGGCAATCTCGTTTTGGGCCCATTCGACGAATCTACGCCTTGCTTGATGATCATTTTGATGAATTGCCAAACCAAACTGAGAATAAATCACTTGACAGCTGTTAAATCGGTCGCCATCTTGGAAAGTAATGCCAACTTAAACTTCTATACCTGAAAAAAAAAACACTCTTTACATCAGAATAACACATAGGCTATAATTTATAAAAATTTGTAGAAAGTGTCAAAATATAACGATATTTGTCAAATAAGTAGGAAAAAATTCTGAATCTGCAAGCAAAATCTAGCTTGCGCTGCAAAAAAGCCCACCACAGATATATGTATCTTTTTTTGTGTGAAAAACTCTTTTTGTTTTGGCTACGCAAGGGGCTCACTTCTAATTAATTCCTGTGACAAGAATAATGCCTATTTTTCTTATTTCATAATAAAACTAAGTTTTGAAGGGAGAGGTTGTTATAAATCTCTCTTTATTTGAATGTTTTTTTAATGATTTTATTATGCACATTTCGTAGTAAGAAATTGATCTTTTTTCAAAATAAATGCTTTTATCAGTTCTGGTACTTAAAGTAAATAAACTTTCTCTTTCACACTACATAATTTGGACAACTTTTCAAAATTTGTTTGTGGTTAGTAGTTAATTATAACGCTATAATTTTAATTGAATAGGCAGAAATTGCGTTTTTAAATATAAAAATAATTATAACTACTGTACTGAATTTTTTGGAGTGTGTGAGTGAGTGAATATTAACATCGCACTGTTCAGCTGTTGGCAACGTATCACGTAATTTTTAACCATGGTCAAGTGACGTGGACGACACCTGAGCTGTCACCCCCTTCTCCTAACTACCACACCACACCAACTTAGAAGGAATATTCTACCAATACTTAGCAGGAATATTCTTTGAAATCCACTCTTCCAAGATATATGGCAGCATGGGTTCTATGATGAGTATTTTAGCGGGGAAGCCGAATAGATATTGCGTTTTCAGCTGACGGCGTTTTCAGCGGATTGCAAAGGTTATTATTTTTGTCCCGAAAAAATAGTTTATGTCAAAATTTAAGTGTCTTATGTTTTTGTATGTTAGTGAAGACCTTGGAAAATGATTTGACTACTTATTTTAAGTGAACGGTGTACATAATTAATTTTACAGTGGAATATCTTTAATTAATTTATTAGCTCTAACGGATTAAATTTTTCAAATTGGAGTATTTTTTGTTTATGTATATCCCTTAATTTTCAATGTAGTGATCCAAAAAGAAAATATTGTATGAAAAAAACTGCAGTAAATCATAATGCGTTGGATAAAGTATTAACGTGCATCGCCCCCCTACACTGCGGGTCTTTCAAAGCTCTAATAAAGCTCGAGCTACGAAAGTAGCTAGGCGTTTGCCAACTTGACTCTATCGTTAACATTTCACTATGTTTTTCATTGAATCGTCATTATAATTTAAGAAACGGCGTTACTTGCGAATATTACAATTTTAAAATAAAATAAACACAACAGAAAGTATTATTAATGTATTACACTTTCAGATATAAATTATTTACACTACTTTAAGCGTTCATTACGCAAAACTTTTAACAATGTGTTACTTTTGCTGAGTAGAGATCAGCTTAGGGAGGTATTTTGAAAAATCGACCCTCAAGAGTGTTACGAGGAATTATAAATAAAATAATCCTTTTTATCAGATATTAGATCTACATACTTAAAATTTAACAAAGGTGTTTTTTTTTTTTCTTTTTTTTTTTTGTTAAGCTGAGATATGCAAAAAGCTTTTTTTTTTAATTTGCAATTCACATCAGATTAACTCATTAAAAACTTCTTTTTCCTTTAATCTGTGTTGTTTAATTTTTCAGTTTACCCGTGCGAAGAACGGGTATACCAGCTAGTAATATATAAATATGAAATTTAAAAACTTTCTTACGAATACATTTATAATATTTTGAACAATTTAAATGCCCACTTCTGACAGGTTGAAGAACCTACTTTCAGTTTTCTGATTTGGTGTAATTTATTTTAACTAGGCGTCTATGTAACGTGGAAACATATTAATATATGTTTTTTAACGCCAAAAGATTGTTTTATGCAATAAAATGAATAAAAATATTAATGTTTTGATAGGAACTAGTCATTTCAACCGTTTGGATGCCTTAATAATTACGTGTTCGCAATATAGAAGTAATAAATTCCGTACCAATAACTTTAGATCCTCGACAATATACATTTAAAAATTTACTGAGAGCTCTTAGTGAGTATTAAAAACAAACTTCTAAATAAAATATCTGTTTCTTTATCTTTCAACGAGCAAATAAGAGGCTTTTTATTGCATTTAGTGTCTAGTATTATAAATTCAGTAGAAATATTAATTGCATGATTAATTTCAAACTGGCTTGTTCTAACTTCAGATACAGATTTTTTTGCGTCCTCTTCAGAAATTTTATAATTTTTATAAACTCGCTGTCGTTTTTCTGTCGGGTCATGCGTTCGATTTCTGGTAACATTAAAGAACCACCATTTAAAGAGGTCTTGATACTCATTAAATCGGACGAGGGGACGAGTTAACGAAGTGTCTAGATCTGCTAAAACTAAGTGCCACGCCCACATAACATATAAACATTTCAAGTTGACTTTTTTCTTCCTTTCTTGTGATTTAGATCTATAAAAACATAAATTGACTGCTCATTTGTATCTTTCAAGAACCATGTGAAAAAGTTCCGAAATCGTTTCTCGAAATTTAGCTCTACTTTTTAGAATTCCAATACATGCCTGTTCAAAATGGTTCCAAATAAAAGTCAAACTTCTATAATGAATTTATTTCAAAACAGGAAATGTTACAAAATAAAGCTTTTAATTCTCTCACAAATATAACAAAATATTCGGAAATCTGAAAAATAAGGAAGGTTTCACGGCCTCCTATTCCCGATAAGATGACCCCTAAACCTTAGGAGATACTTCTGTGCCCATAAGAAGAGATGGAACAAAATAGGGATTCAAAGTTGGATCCATGACCGAAAATGGTTACGGCTGTCAATCAAACGGATGAGTCGGTTCGTGCCTTGGCGATTAATTCAAAGATATTGGCGGATAACTGAAAATTGGCTGAATTGGAAGATATTTATGAATGAGGTAAATAACAATAAATAAGGGTTAAATAAGTTATTAAGAGTTAGTAAGAGATAATGCGGAAAAAATATCAATTGGAATAATTTGTTTTTAAACGAAAAACTATAGCGCATTATTGAAATTTTTTAATATAATAGAAGAAATTAAAATTGAAAAGTTTCTTCAAAACTCTAATTCTAAATACTTGAATAAATTTAGTGATTGAAATTTTTGATTCCCTTCTTGTATTTTTAGAAATAAAAGAACTTTGATCTAATTTTATTAAGTTAATTTTAAAAAGTTTTTATTGTTTTAATTAATTTAATAAAAATTTAATGTAAAAGTCTTTGAAGTTTATATAAATTACATATCCTTTAAAGGTAAGGTGGCCAGTTTTTTTTATGTTGAAAAGACGAAGAAAAATTTAAGAAAATTTACAACGTAAATATATGAAACGTTTTTTTTAACTCGGACAAAAAAAGATTGTGATTACGCTTAGATCGCTTCGAATTATTTACTTAAAGGAGCATATTTCAATTGAATGAATTTTTTTGTCAATAACATTTTCTAATACAGGGGTGTGCAACACGCGGATCACCAGTACGTAAGTTGCGACCCGCGCCGACTCTTTTTTAAAAAAATTTTAAATATCATATTTTCAAAGTTTTTTCATTTTGAAATTTATTTGAGGGGAAATTTATATATATGTATATACAATGTATTTGCCTGTTACCTGTTCTTGTTTTAAAATAAATCCTTTTTGATAATAGAAATTTCATTTAGATTAAAATAGATTTATATTTTATCAAACAGTTACATTTGATTTTACTATAGTAAATTACTTTTTTAATAAATTTCGAATTGCACAATGCATCTCTTACTATGGATGGTACATGATTCTCTGTGTGTGGAACTTTTGTTTCTACTCCTCCTTTTCTGTTTAGCGTGCCGAAAAAGCAAGAGACAGTCAGAGATGTTTTTTAAAGTTTTAAAAATATTCAGGATAGTTAAGATAAAGGACAATGTATACTTAATCGTTGGCGAATGACAGCACTATCAAATTTCAATAATGAGTAACGAAAGATCAATTCAATAGGAACACCGTAATTTTCAAGAAAATGGCAACGGTAACTCACTGCTACTCATTGTAATCCAAAGCACGCATCTTCCTGTAATGAATTACACTGATGTGCAAAACTTAAGCAACAATGTAAAAATTAAGCAGATAACCATGAAATTGCAGAAAAGGAGAGGTCTGGAGATCAGTACAGTGAACACGTAAGTCAGTAGAAACGTCATGCGTATGCAAATACCAAGAACGAAACGTCAGAAGCGACGTGAGCGTACGCAAAACGCGTGCTGTTCAACAGTAAAATAAAATGAAGGACACAGACGCAATTCAACATATTCGCTGCAAATGCCAGTGAGTCAGTTCGTGAAATATGGCTAGAAGAAATCACCTGGACGACTTCACACGTGGAAGAATTATCGGAAAGCTGGAGGAGGGGCGTACCGTCACCAGTGTAGCTGCAGAGATTGGAATCAACAAAAGTGTCATTTCGCGCGCTTGGAAAGCGTTCCAAACCACAGTACAGCTGTTAGAAAGGTTGGTGGTGGTCACCCGAGGACGACAACTGCAGGGGATGACCGATATATAATCCTGCAGGCAAAAAGAGGCCGACGGCAGTCAGCAAGCGTCATTGCTGAGCAACTCTCTACAGCAGTGATTCTCAACCACTGTGCCGCGGCACTTTTGTGTGCCGCCAAATTTTGCAAATATATAATAATGTTAATATTATTAAATTATATCATTTAAAAAGAAAAATATTTTTAACATGAATATATATTTAAATCTACAAAAAAATAAATTATTTTATTTGCTTTGCAACGCGTTTTTTCTTAGTGCCAAATTATGATGAAGCGGCGTGCATAGCAATAGGAATATGTCTCAAGTCGGCGCACACTTGCCACTTCTGCGTACAAAACGTGTTGTTTTAGTGATAGTTGGGATTCACAAGGTGTTGCATAGTAGTTACTGCACCATTTCTTTCGTTAAAATTGGCAAATGTATGTGATTCGGTTTAATATTAATTTATTTGCATGTAGTAATATTTTGCATTAATTTATTTGCAGATCCTTCTGAAAATGGATAAATGGTTAAAAAGAAGAAAGTTTAATGATGATAATAGTGATAATGATAACGTTAGGGACCAAGTTAATGAGCCAACCCCGGCACAAGTAAAAATACTTCTTGCTCAAAAAAATACGTTGTCCATCGGAAATATAATGATTTTTTGAAATTTGGATTTACCTCTACAATGGAAAATGACATAGTTGTTCCCGAGTGTGTGATATGTGGTTTTAAATTATCAAATAGTGCTATGGTTCCTAGCAAACTCCAACGTCACTTGGTGACTAATCATCCTTCGCTTTCAACAAAAGATAAAAGCTACTTTGAAAGGTCTTTATCATCAAAAATTAAGCAAGTAAAAGTTTTTGAAAAACAAGTATGTGTGTGTCTGAAAAGGCTCAAGTAGCTTCTTACGACATAGCTGAATTGATTGCTGTTAACTTAAAACCTCACAATTTGGCTGAAGAAATTATATTACCTGCTTGTCGCAAAATTGTAAAAACAATGATTGGTGGATCAGCTGATATTGATATTTGCTAAATACCACTTTCAAATGATACAATCCATTGCAGACTTAAAGATATGTCAGAAAATATTGAGCAAAATACTGCAAAAAGTCTTGCAAATTCGAATTTTGCTCTACAAGTCGACGAAACAACAGATATTACAGGAAATGCTCAATTAATTGCATTCGTTAGATTTATTCACGAAAATGATGTAATTAATCAATTTTTATGTTGTCGGGAGTTACCTGATTTTACAACTGGTAAACATATTTTTCAAGTAATTAGTTCATATTTAGAAGAAATTAAAGTTTCTTGGAAGTCATGTATTGGCATTTGCACAGATGGTGCTCCAGCTATGACTGGACATCTAAAAGGATTTGTAGCACATGTTAAAGAACTGAATGAGGATATATTAGTTACCCATTGTTTTTTGCATGGAGAAGCACTTGTTACAAAATTTTTGCCATCAGATTTGAAAATAGTTCTGGAACAATGTGTTAAAATGGTTAATTATATCAAATCAAGACCATTAAAAAGTAGATTATTTAGTAAATTATGCCAAGCTGTGGAAGCCAAGTACGAATCCTTGTTACTCCATACATAAGTAAGATGGTTGTCCAGAGGAAAAGTTATATCTCGTGTGCTGAAATTAAAAGACGAAATGAAAATATTTTTTGAACAAAATAAAAATTATGAATTTGTTCATTTGTTGGAAGATAAAATATGGTGTACTAAACTGGCTTACTTATCAGACATTTTTGATATTTTTAACAACATCAATTCAAGTATGCAAGGGCCTAATGAAAATATCTTAAACTCAACCAATAAGCTGGTGGGATTCAAAAAACAAATAACTTTATGGAAAAATAAAGCTCAGGAAGGCAATTTAGAAAAGTTTGAGTCAGTCCCTAAAGACAGTTATAAAACTATTAAATTAATTGTTGTTGATCATTTGACAACATTAGAGGAGAGAATTATTCATTATTTCCCAAAATTAGATATTAAGAAATTTGATTGGGTTCGTAATCCATTTCTCATAACCTATACTTCTGTATTTGACTTAACTTTGAATGAAGAGGAAGAACTCATTTTGCTTTCCAATAATTGAGATTTAATTTTAAAACATTCAGAAGAATCAATTAATTCATTTTGGATTAACATCAGATGCGAATATCCAATGATAACCAAAAAAGCTTTAAACATATTATTACAATTTTCCACATCTTATTTGTGTGAATTCGGATTTTCAGCATTAGCCAACATTAAAACTAAAAAAAGATCAAGATTGTTAAATGTAGAAGACGATATGAGAGTAGCATTGTCATTTTTACGACCAAATATAAATGAAATTATCAAAAAACATCAAGCTCAAATTTCGCATTAAAAATATTTTTATTATTAGCTTTTAATTAATCCCTTTTAATAAACGTTTAGTTATTAGTGTAGTATATATTAGTTTATTTCGTATATTTAAAATTTTTGTCATAAACTATTTATGCAGTGTGTTGTAGTAAGTAAATAATTTTTATCATGGACGACATCTGTGCTGGCACCACTCTCTCTTAACTACCACACCACAGCAGTGGGAGGACGTTTGAGCTCTCGACAGATTTAGCGTGCATCGCGCCCCTACACGGCGGGTCTTTTGTGGTACTGGGCTCGAACTCCTGGCATGCCTGCCATGATCCGATACCCTGACCACCGGGGTACCGCAGCCTCGTTGCGGGTTTGATTCCTGGTACCACTGAAGATCCACCTGGTAGTGAGGTTGCTTTACATCAGAGGTCAGCAACCTTGTAGTTGTTGCGTACCAAACCGATCTACCAATAAGATTCAGCGTGCCGCACAGTAGAACATTTTTGAAACAATTCCATTCCCGTAAAAATGCATGCTGATTTAAAGGATAGAGATCAATAGTATATAGATTCACAGCTTTATTATGCATTAATTTTGCATCATTTAAGATCTTTCTTAACATAAAAATAAACAACCCAAAATAGAAATATTTCGTAAACAAAAATTTAAAATAATTTTTTTTAATTGTATATACAAAAGTGTTTTTGAACATGTTTAATTAAAGTAAGAAACGGAAAACAGAAAATATAAGTATTTCCCTTCATTTTAGTTAAATAAAAATTTTAATTCGAATCCAAAGCTTGCACCGCTCTACTGTCATATCGCAAATTATAGGGAATAATTCGTGACTTTCAATTTGACACCATTTTGGGCATTCAGTTGTTAAACAGTTTCTTTGTGAATTCGAAAAGTTTTTCATGTAAGGATAGATTTTTTTCTTATATATGTGGAGCCAAAAGCGAAAAGCAGAATAAGTGCTTTTTTCTGTCTGTAAACAATTAAATTTCTCTAGCAATGACATTCAATAATTTATAAAAAAAAGTTGTATATTTATCCTTCTGATTTTTTCGTAATTCGGCAAATGTCCATCAAATTTATCCACGCTAAAATTGACAAATTTTGCAGAGTAGGCCAATGTGAATTATGCCCCATGTGGCACGCGTGCCATAGGTGGCCGACCCCCGCAATAGAGTTAACGTTCATAAAAAAAATCAAAAGTAATTACGTTAACACATTCTTACCTTTTTCCTCTCTTTTTCAGATCGCTCTGTGAACATCTCCAGTTTTAGTACACTTGCATTTTCCTCTTTTAACCAGCACTCTGATGGAGTTAGTTTCCAAGTTACATCATGTAATTAGTTATGCGTACAGATGTAAGTATTTGTGTGTAATTTTATGTGAAATAGTAATGCACATATCTATACACACCCTGTATAAAAAAAGCTTATCACTAAAATATTTAAAAATATCAATTTACTGGTAAATTGTATGCGAAATAAAGAATTCACAAATTGACTACTTTGTTTTATTTCAATATATGACTAATTAATGATAACGGTGTATAAATGCATTTAACAAATTAATCCTATTTTGATTATATTATAATATGTAAATTTTTCTTATATTTTAGTTGTATTTATACATTTATGATTCTCTTGTTTGATAGTTTATTTTTGGAAGTAGACTTTTGACGTAAATTCACATGTGTTGTTAGATGAGTAGTACTCTCTGTCACAGAAAATTCCTAATTAATATAAATAATAATTTAATGCAGTTAGAGTTAAGGGTTTTTTTTTTGGGGGGGGGGTGGATTTGAACCAGTAAAGGCAAGAATACCAAGCAATATTTTAAACTTAATTAGAAATGCTGTCGCAAAGTGTTATTGTGAACTCGTGACCAAGTGTATAACGTTACTAAACACTTACTCACGTGGCCTCCTCCTTTATCTGCTTTTGTTTATGGAAATTCATCTTTTACATTTTTTTGTGCATTCATTAATAGCATTTTTTCCTGTATTAATTAGATTCTAAATTTTGTGTGTTTGTTAACACTTTCTGTACGTGAATATACATGTGTATATGTATGTATATATATTTGTATGTGTATGTATGTATGTTTTTGTTTTTTGAACACTTTTTTCTGTTTTCATGTTTTCTTATCTTCCTCATTGTATAATTTTATTATTGATTTTCTCCATCTGCATTTGAGCATTCTTGTATTTAATTCTGTATTTGTTGTTCTGTATATTCCCCCCTTTTGGTTCCCATTTGTGCCTTTATACTTCTACATGTAATCTCCATTGTCTTGGGTATTGACTTACGTTTGTAAGCCTTGTGTTATACTTGTCGGCACACAAGGAGTCTATCTAGAGTCTCAAAAAAAACACTTACTCACAGATTATGTTACTGTTGCGCTATACGTAAAGTATAAGTAATAATTTTTTTCCAAACTGTGAACTGGTAATACAGTAGCTGTTCAATGCTTTTTAAAATTAATGTAAATAAAACTTTTTCCTTGGTAAGCGAAAAACAATTAGCGTGGATTAGGAACATTAAAAATATTTGCAGGACTGCCGGAACAACAGATAAAAACATTAAAAAAGTGAAAAAAAAACGTAGTACTGGCTTATATGTATATGGTTCGGACAAATGGTTTTATTAAAATTGAAATATATCTATTTAGAAAACATTTCTTCCTTAAAAATAAAATAACGTGTTATGGAAAGTAATTGTTTCTTAATATATATTCACATTGAATGCTTTTTTTTATATATCGAATGCTGTCATCTTCTATTTTTGTCTCATACTACGGCTCGTTGATCACAATCTATATGCGTTTAGATTTATCAACCATGACTAGGTTGACATCTGAGTAGGCACCCTTCTCTTCGCATGCACACCATAACATCTAAGACTTAGAACCCTGTTCTTAATAAACAATACACATCTCGTAATTTTACACTACAGTCAAATGACGAGCTCATCATCTGAGTTTGCACCCTATTCTTCACATTCGTGCCAATTTGAGTGAAACCTTTGAGCGTTGGATAGCTTTAACGTGCTTCAGCCCCTCTATGCGGCGAGTCTTTAGAAGAGTTCAAACTTAGAGAAGAGTGAACGAAAATTTTTATTTATTATAAAAATCAATGTCAAGCTCTGAGAATAAGAAATTTTACAGCGGAAACATTTTTTTCCGTAAGCAAAAATTTTCTTTCAACCTTATAAGTAAAAATTGTTACATTAATTTTTTTTCTTATTATTTTTCTTAAGGTATTGGACTACATTCAGAATCAAGAATTCGAAAAAATGCATATATGAATAATTTGTTTTCGCATATAGTGTCATTTGAATCAAAAAGTACATATATAAAATAGCTTCAAGAATATTTTAATACAAAAAGTATTATTCAAATGCAATTTTTTGAACAAAAACTGCAGAAAGAATGACATTTTCAGATCGTTCTCCGTTTATGAAAAGTACATATACATACTAAACTTCATACTTTACCTAGTTATTCGATAATTTTAGACCTTTTAAAAGAAAAATAATCAATCTCTCAAATTTATTCTATAAATTAATTGATCCTAAATAAGTAAAACCTCACGAAAAATACATTTTATTCTTATTGCGGATGATTCATTGATAAATAATGAAGAAAAATAGATGATACAATGTATTATTACTCATATTGCTAACTATAGTTAAACAGAAAGGTAAGAAAAAGGAATATGTTTTGCATCTGTTACTGGCTCGATTAAGTTTTCTACTCCTTGAACTTCAAGGTGTAGAAAGGCTAATGCTGGAGTTACCAATAGTCATGGGGTACTCTTTTCTGTACTGTTTTTGCATTTTTTGCTTCTGCTATTCAAGTTAATAATTTTTCACGAGTCAAAGCACCGCTGCTTTCCTTTGCCCCACGCTCATTCAACAAAGATTGAAATCTCTCTTGCATTAAATCTTTCTTATTTACAGTTTGGCCTATCATTCCTGCAGAAGTCATTACTTGAAAACGAGTTGCAAAAATATTTGTTAATAATCCGAAATGTAAAACACTAGCATAAATACACCGAATAAATTCTACATTTAAGAGCAACGGAATACAAAGCTTTTATAAATGGTTCAAAACAGACTGAAAACAGCTAGAATCGGTTCAAAGAACATTCGAGCGCTGCATGTCATACTTTAAAGATCAAGTAATCGTTATTATACAGAATACCTAGTTAAACCTGAGAATTCCCTAATTTTATATACTTGAACAGATTTGTCTAGTTATATATATATATATATATATATATATTTCATGAAATATACCTAGCTATTTTATGAAATAGTGGATTTCTCATTTTAATGGTATTCCTTTTTATATATATAATTTATAAGAGGATTTATTCATATTTTAATACACATCAAGGTAGAGAAATTTTAACAAAAAAACACCGTTCATTATTTCAATGAATCTACGTGGCCGCGGTAGCCGAGTGGTATAGGTATCAGATTGTGGCTTGCCTTGTCACGAGTTCGAGCCCTGTACCACTAAAGACCCGCCGTGTAGGGCAGCGATGCACGTTAAATCTGTCGAGAGCTGAAACGTCCTCCCGTTGGTGTGGTGTGGTAGTTAGGAGAGGGGGTGCCAGCTCAGGTGTCGCCCACGTCACTTGACCATGGTTCAAAATTACGTGGTCCGTCACCAAAAACCCTCGTGTAACTGAGCAGTGCAACGTTAATATTCAAACAATCAATCAATTCAATGAATCTACTAGCATAGCTAGTCCTGAGTGGTTCCTGTATCAAAATTCCTAAGGCGGGGGATATCATTTTAGGGACCCCTTAGTAGTTCATGAATTTTTGCTTACACATTTTGGGGGCTCTGAAGCTTGACTGCCTCGTATAATTGATATGGCTGAGACGGCGGCAGCTACGTCTCTGAAAATAATGTGAAAATACAAGGTCCCTTGCCAAAAGCCAACAAGTAGCTGAATAGTGCGTTGTTAATATTCACTCACTCATTGAAAAAATAATGTGAAAATTTCTTAAAAATTCCAATTACAGGATCTGTAGAAAAGAAGTCTATATATATAGGAAAAAATATCAGAAGCTTTTTGCATAAAAAAATGTTTTGAAAATGTCCTTTCATCATTTTTTTGCCAGAAAGATTACTTTTAAATACTTTTTTTTTATAGTAATAGTATTCTTAAAACCATTTTATGTGCTTATTCTATTTCAAGTGTCACTAAATATTGAAAAAAATGTTTATATAAACATTTTTTAAAAATTATGCTTACGAGCGTAGTCAATTAGTACATCAAATACTAATTAATTAATTAGCAAAATAAATAATGCACTAAATCATAAAACTATGTTTATCACCAGCTATTTGCACTGAAAGAAAATGGACACCTGTTTCGAAGCTAATGAGAATTATATGCACGCACACGCACGCTTCCACACGCACGCACAATGTATTTAGAAACTATTCCTAGATAGTTCGATTGCAAATTTTATATTTTATTACACTAAAATTACTAAAATACTCTAAAATTATTAAATATATCATTGATTTATTGATCATTATGCATTTTTAAAATAAAAATAATGTATGTGTTGTGACAATCTAAACGGTATAATTTTTGCGAATTTGTAGTATAAAAAAAAATTCGCCAGAAAAGGCGCAAACTCGCCGATTTCTGTAGGTCATAAAAATAATTCTAGAGTAATACTTGTCCTTTTCATTCAATTGCCTCACATGATACGTCGTGATAATTCCTCAGTCGAGCCAGAAGGTCAAGAAAAAATTGAAAAGCCTCTGACCTTTTTCATAGTGTGACGTTTTGGTACCGGGATTGAAAATTGGCGTGAAATTATGCAATGCCTCCATTCAAATGACGCCAAACAATGATTTTTGACAGCCAGTAGGATTGCGAACTGCTTAGGGAAATACATCGGAACATCAAATGAGAGAAGGATCAGAAATATCACTCACCGCAAAAGCATGTATCTTCGATTTCATTGTGAGTTCTAATCAAAGTTTCAATATTTGCGACCCAATATTTACTCATAATTTTCATCCCCCCCTTGTGTGCGCCACTGTGGTTCTCTTACTTCCAGAAAATTAATATATTTTTTAAATAATCTTTTATTTTCTACTTTTCAATACGCTCGAGCCCCCCTTGTAAAGTTATTATCCCCTCTAGAAGGCACGCTCCACAGTTTGAGAAACGCTATTGTAGGTGAAATTAAAGGCCCATAAAAGCCTTGTGGACGAATTGGAAAATTTTTACTGTCCGATAAAAATCTGTGGCTTACACAATTTTTATTTTTTAACCGTAAATTTTTATAAATCCGAATCGAATTCAAACGTGAGACCAACTTCTTCCTGTT
Organism: Trichonephila clavipes; assembly: GCA_019973935.1. Lineage (NCBI taxonomy): Eukaryota > Metazoa > Arthropoda > Arachnida > Araneae > Nephilidae > Trichonephila > Trichonephila clavipes. Next base: position 98,387 of record BMAU01016044.1, on the reverse strand, counting down.
GTGTGCAAAACGTGAAATATTTTGGATAAAGCGAAAGAAAGAAAGTTTTCATATAGAGAAAGAGCTGAAAACAGAGAAGCGCATGAACTGATTGGTTTAAAAAACGTGATTGCAGTTATCGTAAGACTATGCACATACGTAACATGAATGTAGCTCATTTGAGTTCTATCATATCACTGTTGTCACCTTTTAAGTTTAAAAAAAACTTTATTTTAAACATAACTTATTTGCTAATAATAACGCATACAGGTAAATAAAATAATTTGGTTTAAAAACTCGTATAACATATATAAGAGTTTTTTAAAATTATTATTTTGAAAAACTGTTTGAAGAATCTTAATACTTGGACACATTAACCTAGGGATACTCATCCTTTTTTACTGCTGGGCCGCATACATATTTTAGCTATTTCATGCGGGTCACTTACATAAGTTAGTTATTTCAAGCACGCCGCAATAGGAGGAGAAATGAAGGAGAAATGCTTAAAGGTATCCGACTACGTTCGGAGCAGTGATTTTAAAAAAGCGCATCAATGGATCATTTTCATGATATTTAGCGTCACTTAGATTAGAATACATGCATAAAATTGTTTTAAGCACATTTTGACAAAATAAAAATATCTAAATACAATATTTCGGCAAAAAATTAACATAGAGTAACCTTTTTTCAAAACGTTCTACTTTTGTGAAAAATGCTTTTATTATAATAATATTTTGTCTGTCTATAGCTCAGACCTCTTTTCAGAGGCTCGCTCAACTATGAATTTTGAAAAATTCACGTTTTTTTCAGAGGTACAACCCATTGAAATAATTATCGGCGTTTTTTTCTTAAAATTTCTCCCCTCTGCGTTCGTAAGACATGTGGATAAACCCACTTCTGAGTTATATATTTCAAACATTCTAGTTGAGCCTCTGTACAGAGGTCTGAGCTATAGACAGGCAAAATATTATAATAGAAGCATTTTTCACACAAGGAGAATATTTTGAAAATGGGTCATTCTATGTTAATTTTTTGTCAAAATATTGCACTTAAATAATTTTTTATTGTAATAATATTCTTAAAAGAATTTTATATACATTTTCTAATCCAAGTGACACCAAATGTCATACATATTGTCCATTTATACGCTTTTGCAAAATCACGGTTTCGAACGCAGTCGGATACCTTAAGACCAAGATATTATAAGAAATTTAAAGTGTGGAAAATTTTTTGATCAAAAAATATTATAACTCCTGTTTTTTTAACTATTATTTTATACATTTTATTATTTTTGTCTCTAAAACTAAATTAGAAGTATTTAAGAAACACTCCTTTACCCTTCATGCATCAGTAAACGGTTTCATATGAAATAATATAACAAATTTCATAGGATGCCTTTGTCACCGCTGTGATATTACCACTGATAAAACATTTTTTGTTGCTGTTGCAAAGATTATTCAAGAAAGCCTATTCAACACTTCTTGAAAGAGATCTTCGAGGAAAAGCGCCATTGAATAATCCCTGTTTATTTGTATTTTTTAAATACAGCACTTTCGAGACAAATCAAACAGAATTACTGAGCCCTGTTTGTTTTTCACTACAAAATAGTCAACCTCCCAATCGTCTTGAAACGATATATTTTCTTCAAATATTTTTCGCTTGCAAGATATGAAAGATAGTTAAAAATTAGTTCCACCCATAAAATGGTCGCTACTCCACTGTTGTCTGTTATCACTAACCGTAACTATTCCAAATAGGAAAAGAGTATCAGTTCGCCCCCGTACGACACCGACAACCAAAAGCAAAACTGATATATTTGATTTCTTGACAAAAAAATTTCCACACAATTTTTAAAACAGTGTTCTTAAGTAATTTCTCAGAGCAACGCGCGCGGACCATGACCGGGCCACTTAAAAAGGGTTGAGTTTCGATGAGTTAACCGAATGCTTCCAAGACTTTCAATATGTGAGATCCAATTTTCTATCATAATTTTCATTGTACCTCACTCCCCCTTCCTAATAAAATAACTATGTATTGGATGCAATAATAATCTACTTTGACAAAACAACCTACTTTGTCTACGCACAGCATAGTCAATTTCGTTAGCGCGCAACTGTATTTTAAAGTTTATTTAAGCTATAGTTACGATAACCGTTATTTAATATGGCTGGTTCAGCAAAATACCAAAAAGTGCAAGATCGTTAGTGTAATAGAGAATTTCAAACTTGATGAATCTAAAAATATGTCGTGTGATTAGTAAATGCGTCAAAGCGGTGAGTGTCTTTTGTTCTGGAGTGAGTGAGTGAAAATTAACGTCGCACTGTTCAGCTACGCGAGAGCTTTTGGCAACGACCACGTAATTTTGAAACACGGTCAAGTGACGTGGAGGACACCAGAGAGCTGGCACCCCCCTCTCCTAACTACCACACCACCCCAACGGGAGGATGTTTCAACTCTCGACATATTTAACGTTCATCGCTGCCCTACACGGCGAGTCTTTAATGGTATTGGGCTCGAACTCATGATATGCCTGTCATGATCTGATGCCTTGACCACTGGGCTACCGCGGCCCTTTTTTTGTTCAGGAACAGTGATATGTAGAACATCGCGTCTGTAAAACGGCATTCCGAAACAAATCACAAATCACCTTGTCAAAAAATGTGAACCACAGCAAAAATAATTAATTGCTTTGAAACCATTCGACAGATCTCCAAATGAGCTCGCATTCTACTAAAAGTAACATCTTACAATCCTAATATAAGTTATTTGTCACCCACACAATCTGAAACAATTAAAGTCACAGTAATGTTACTTTAATTTGAATTACACGTGTAGCTAAAACATTTACAATTATACTATACAAAAAGTATTTTTTTCGTAGTAAATAAAGAGTTTTGAGAGAGAGAGAGAGTCGTTGGGATTTATTATTATTTTTGCAATAATCATTAGTCAAAATTATTTGACCGCACGTCTCTATCTCATTAAACATTTCTTTAGAAAAAATGGTACGTTTATCTATGAAGGTTTGCCCCCCCCCCTGCCCTCTATCACAGACATCCCTTCCGCATAGATCAACAATTTGTTCTCTATGTAACCGTTATCCTCCTTACTTTATATGAGGATATTTGGTGAAAAGGATCAACGGACTAATACTACATACCTTTAAAAAATTAATCATATTCCAGTAGGAAAAAAATTAAATTGTTGTAAATTAATGAGAAAAGGAACATATATATATATCGTATGTTACTTCCAATTACTTTAACTTACTCATACAATAAGGAGCACTCGTTCCGAAATTAAGAGAAAAACAAGAACAGAAAGTCTTTACTCTTTCTCAAAATAAACTTCAAGAAAAGAGAGAGAAAAAAAAGATATATCTTGCAGAAAATTGCTCCACGTTTCGATTAACCCGTCACCGAAAATGTCCCTCGGCATTTCTGCGACGCTTCAATAGCGACCAACTGAACTGCAAAGAATTAAAAAAAAGAATTTTACTTCTCAGGGAACCAGAAGAGAAAGGTATTTCAAACCAAAAATAAACCGCGGTCAAAAACAGCCGACATCCCAAGATATTTCTATCCAGCTTTTTTTTCCCACCCCCCTACGCCTTCTATACTTATCCTCTTCTATTTTTTCCACCTTCCCACCAGTATCACTTCTGTAACAATCGCTTTTCCAAAACATCACTTGCAACGTATTGACATTTCTATTAGAAGCCTTTTTTTCGAGACAATGCCATTTTTTTTGTTCTATCATTAAGATGTTGAGAGAATGCTGCCGTTCCCTTTCCACCTTCTGTGCAGCCCACGCCCCCCTTATTCTTTCTTTAAAATGGGGGCGGGGAGGAGAGAAGTTTTCACTTCCCCACTTTTCTTTTAAAAAGATCCTTTTTTTCCTTCTCGCCTTTCTTTCTAATGTCCGGATCAGAGATCTATTTAATAAACCGTTTAAGTGTTGCGAATTATTGAATCTGGAGCTATCGAGTCGTGCAAGAAAGTAGGAAGTTTATTTTTAATTCAAGTTGATAGGGGACCGGTTTCAGTAGTGGAGCAATAAGGCCAATTGGCGGTTTGTTATAGCAAGGAAATTTGGCGAGATGTATTAAAATTGAAAATAAATGATTTGGAACAGAGGTGGCTAACCGTTTTGGGAAGAGTGTCACTTTTCGATAAATTAAACCCTATCCATGCTACTTCCACCTTTTTCAACTAACACACAAAAAAAAAGAGTGAAAGGCGAAAAATTATAGTTGTAGGCTTATTATGCAATTTTTCCGAAAATGCATATTTTTTTATACAAAAGTCTGAATAAATTTTAAAATAATACATAATTAAGACCCAAAACACACACTTAGGATTTATTATTAAACTTTTTACATGTTTTTAAGTAATACTAGATAGTAATGTATCATTTGCAGGTGGGTAGCAAAGAGTGTGTGTTCACTGAATTCCAGCCTGAAATTTATATTACTTGTTTAATGAGTTTGGACTTCTTTGTGTATTTTTGTTTCAAATTTATTTAAATACTTTTTGATTTAACTAAAAAAAGCATTATAAAAAATTAAAATTAATTTTTACATAGGTCAACAAAAATTTTTTTTATTTTAGTTAATTAAATTTAATTAATGAATTAATATTTGAAAAAATTGTATCAACATGAAGTGTCATCCACTACAAGTTAAAAAATGTATTTGGACTTCAGTAGAGGAATAAATAGCATTTTATTAACAATTCAAAATTTGAACAAGATATGTATATAAATAGATAAGCATGAGGAGAGAGTGAACTAATAATAGGAATTGAAAAATATCTGAACAAATAACTAACTTTATCAAAGAGTACATCGAAAACATTTAAGAGATACTTAACAATTTTTGTATCAATTCATATGTTTATCCTTAACAATTTCATATGTTTATCAATACATATGGATACCCATACATATGTTCCATACAATAATGGAACAGATTTTATGGGGTGTTTTTGTTGCATTTGAATTTTGTGACATTACCATCAAAAAAGTATTTTGTTACTGTTACACACAAAGATTTTTTAAGGAAATCAAATTTATTTCCTCCTGAAAAAATTCTCAAGAAAAATAGCCATTGAAAGATCTGTACTTTGTGATAAAGTGACGAGCAAAAGTATATATTTTTAAATATAACATTTTCACGATAAGTCATACAAGTTATTGATCCATGATTATCTTTCTCTGTGAAATATAGTCAAGGTCCTAATCATCTTGAAACAACATATATTCCCTAGATATTTTTCACTTAGAAGACAAGAGGGCTAAATAAAAATTAGTTTCACCGATAAAATAGTTCTATTCCACTGTTATTTTTTATCCTTAACCGTTATAATTATAAAAAGAAAATCTCGCAATTCATACCAGCATGACATTGATAGAAAAATTGATATATTTGATTGCTAAATTGATAGAATTTCTCTCTAAATTTTAAGTGCAATATTCTTAAGTAATTGAATTTGTTAGTGACATGGGCCATGACCATGCTGTTCTAAATGGTTCATCCATCTCACTGAAACGAAATACAATTCTACATTTTATTACAAAAGTTATAATTTAAATAAATACTACTTCATATATTGTTTTATTTATACTTTGTTTTTACGTAAACAAGCGCCATTCAGGACATCGCAAAGTTAGATTTGCAGTTTTCTACTATGTGTGCGTGTGCATTGAAATATTATTTCATTTGAAAGTTTGTGACGGATCTATATGCGTTCCTTCAATTAATACTCTAGAAAATCTTTGGGCTATCCACTCCCGTTATTCCCAACCAATCCTTCGGATGTAGAGAATCGTGATATTTAAATTAACTTAATATGTATAGTTGAGGTTTTCTAGCTTGAGAGAGAGTAGGAGAGAAGATATACTGGAGTCAGGTGAGATTGCTACTGAAGGTATAATATTAGAATTGTAGTGATTTGATTCTTATTAAGAGGAAACTTTAAAGTGACGATTGTTCACTAACATTGAATTGATATTAGATTAAATCGGATAGTAAGTTAGATCCTTTATAAAGGTAAAGGTAAGGATCAAGTTTGATAGTCTCCTAATCGTTCACGTTTTACCGTCAACGTTCCTCTTTCGCGGTTAACATTGAGACATTCTCTTACTATATTTCGTTGGAATTGTATCTGTTCTTTGTGTGGTAAATAAATAGATTATTTAGATCATGTCCAGGGCTTCTTCCCTTCCCCCCACACATCAAGGTGCCCGAGAGAGAGGTCCGAGCCTCTCACAAGTTCATGACTAATTTTTGGGTATGAAAAGGGACCCATGGGTACGGTACGTTTGGAAACCACTGTTTTATACAGATACATGCATCAGCTAATGGTAATAAAATAGTATTAAAGTAATGACACCAGGACTGGATCCCACTATTTGACTTAAGCAATTACGACCACAAAATCGTGATCATGACCACTCGCCACGTCACATTCAAGCAAATGAAACAAAAAGAAGGTATGTTTAAAAATATCACTTTTTTTATGGATTTCAATCTATATATATACACTGATGGACAATTGCTAAGGACGGATAACACTATCATCCATAGCAACCACAAAATGAAAGGAAGCAAAATGTGCAAAATTAGAATAAGTGCGGGATATTAGTAAGAAGAAGTATGAGTATGCAATTTTTTCCACGTCTGTTCATCACGTGATAGCGTTCATAAGAGCTTTAAAGGTTTTGACGTGTGTGGACAGTTGTTGTTTCAAGTCAAAGTTTTACAGGAAAGATTTAATAGACGAACTTAAAATTTTTGGTATGTCTTCCCGACATCACATAGATGATTTTATGCGTGGCCGAATTATTGAAAAGATCGAAGAAGGGCGAAAAATAACAGATGTTGCCAGGGAGTTCGACATCGCTCATAGCGTTGTTTCACGGCTGTGGAAGTCATTTAAAACAACTGGAATGTGTAGCAGGCGGCATGGGGAGGTCGTGTTAGAAGTACGACGCCTGCAGAAGACAGATATATCGTCCTATCAGCAAAAGGAACAGGCGCACCACAGCTCAGCGGGTGGCAAATCAGTTTCTTGCTGCCTCAGGAAAGCAGATCTCCCGAAAAACTGTTGCCAGACGTTTGAGGGGAGGAGGACTATACGCACGCAGACCTGTTGTGTGTGTCCCATTGACCAGACAGCACCGTACTGCCCGTTTGCAATGGTGTCGTGAGCATCACAATTGGACTGAACAGGACTGGGCATGCGTACTATTCTCAGATGAGAGTAGGTTCAGTCTGTCATCGGATTGTAGACGCCAAATGATCTGGCGCGAGAGTGCTCCTGCTTATCGTCCAGAAAATATCCAGGAAAAGGACCAATATCCAACATGCAGTATCATGGTGTGGGCCGGCATCATGATCAATAGCCGCACGTGACTACATGTGGTTGCGAATGGGACTATGACGGGCCAACGATACATTGATGAAGTTCTACTTCCTCATGTTCGTCTTTTCCGTGGTGCTGTCGGTGTTAAATTTGTTTTTATGGACGACAACGCAACATGTCATTGAACACTAGCTGTTCAGGATTGTCTAGACAGCGAGGATATTCAACGTCTCGTATGGCCAGCGCGTTCTCCAGATCTAAACCCCATTGAAAATGTGTGGGATGCTTTGGGGAGGCAAGTTTCTGGTCGAAACTATTCTCCGACAAACAAGAACACTCTCATCCGTGAACTCACAGAGGAATGGGATAAATTGCCTCAACAGCTGCTGGATAATGTTGTGCAAAGTATGGTATGACGTGTGGAATGTTGCATCACACTCCACGATGGACATATCCCGTACTGATACCTTTCTTTAAGGTGCCTGCTGACTTTTAGATGCATTGTTCCATTTCTCCGTACGCAGATCAAATGAACATTTTTTTTTCTTTCAGATGTTTCACAGCTTTTGAACTTTCCAGAACAATAAATATTCTTTATTCTAATGTCTGAACAGTGTGGCAACTATATTTTATCCTACTAGGCCTCATGTCTCGCTTAATGTTATGCTTCATAGCAATTTGTGATCCGTCCTTAGCAATTGTCCAGCAGTGTATATATATATATATATATATATATATATATATATATATATATATATATATATATATACAGGGTGTTTCAGCTAAGATGTTACAAACTTCTAGGAGAGGTAGGGGACAACAAGACGACTCGAAGTATATAGGCAATGCTGGGTCGGAAATTTTTTCCTAAGGCTCCACGCGCCCACAAAATTTAGGGTGCAAAACTTCAACTGGTCTTAAAAACGGGAAAATTTGTCGAAATGCTTTGGGTTTTGGTCAAAATTATTGCTATTATTTATTATTTCATAAAAAAATTCTGAGCAATATTGCTGCTAAAACATCGCTAGAGAGCGCTTTAGACTTTGGAACGCTAGGAAAAATATTTTTTTCATTATTTTTTAAAGTTTTTTGATGGCTTTCATAAGTTGAAACTTTAACTTGAATTTTGATACCAGATTTGGTATCCTCCTGGGAAAATTGATGTAAAAAGTCGAACATTGTTCAGGGCACTTAAAGCACAAACGGTGCTAAAAAACGAGCAAAATGTTGGATTTCGGTGCGCTTTGCACGGAAAGCATTCCGTTACTGACTAATTTTTCAAAATAAATTTTGACTTGGTAGCCATTAATCAAAGCCAGAGGGGCGCTATCAGACATTGCAACTTGGAAACTCATTTGGATAATTTTGTGGTTGGGTGTAAGCCGAATAATTACTAGCAATTTTTCCTCCCTAAATGAGATTCGAGTTGGTCTGTGTTGCAAAAAAGTAATTATATAGCAAAAAATTTTAGTAAAAGAGGGTAAAAACACAAGTACCAAATAACAAGAAGTAAAACACAAGGAAAGACTCAAAATAGGACGAAAAAGCTGTTTACTAACTGCTATGCATAATCATAAAAGAAAAAGTAAAGAAAAGAAGGAAAAACTGCTGTCAAAGGAGGTGTTCGAACTGACGCCCACCGCATGTGATTCAATTCTTCGCTTCATGGAGCGTCGAACATTCGATAACATTTCTGGAGTGTTTCGTATTTCCCCGGCTGCTGCACTGATGCGTGCTACAAGTTCCTCGGCGCTGTTTACGGGTGTTTCGTACACCAAGGATTTCATTTGCCCCCAGAAGAAATAATCCAGACAAGAAAGGTCTGACGATCGGGGAGGCCAATGCACTGGACCTCCACGGCCAATCCATCGTTCACCACATGTTGCATCCAAGTGATTCCGAACAGAAATACTGAAAAGTGCGGGGGCTCCATCTTGCTGGAACCACATGGAAGTACGAGTCGCAGCGGTAACGTGTGAGCTGTCCAATAACTCTGGCATAACTTGTTCCAGGGATATCAGGTAGCGTGGACCAGTCAGACGATCGGGCAGAATGTAGGGTCCTATTAGATGATCCCCTAAAATGCCAGCCCCTACGTTAACCAGGAAACGATCCTGTGCAGCCCGAGTACGTGTTACATGTGGGTTCGCTGCTGCCCACGAGTGGCTGTTATGGGTGTTGAAAATACCCTGTCTCGAAAAAGACGTCTCATCTGTGAACAACACGGAGGCTGCAAAAAAAGGGATTTGCAATTCGTTGCTGCAAGTACCACTGTGAAAAGGCCTGACGAGGTGCAAAGTCACATTCTTTTAGTGACTGGACGCGCTGGTAGTGAAATGGATGCAGGGCACTATCATCGAGAATCCTCCAAACGCTATTGTATGAAATCCCGATTTCATTAGCGATACCTCATGTACTTAAACTGGGAGTGGTCTCTACCATATCTAGTACAATTTCCTCGTTCAATTCGGTACGTGCCGTCCGATCTCTATTACGTGCTGCCCTCTGGAATGAACCGGTCTCACATAATTGCTGGTGTAGGCGAGCAAACATGGTATGAGCAGGAGTCCGCCTGACAGGATGCCTTTCGGCGTACAACCTCTGAGCGGCTCGAACATTGCAATCTGTGGCCCCGTACGCCAGAATCATATCTGATTTCTCTGCGTTCGTGTACTCTGCCATCGTACAGCCAGTCTGTGTGCGATGGAAATAAAGCTTCCTTCCAGCGGACTCCTTCTTATCGTTCTGTCCCTCTGGCGGCTAATTCAACTCTCGACGGTGAAATTTGCATATTCTGCCTTTAACACTCTCTCGCTAAAATTTTCGCCGAGAACCCTGCTCGCTTTATTCACTGCCATGACACTTGCAATTCCTGGGCTACGTATCAGGCTTTCGATTGTCTTACTGCTTCAGGAAGGCATTTCCGGACCACCTTTCTTATGTTATTCCAAGTCGTCTAGGTGTACTCTACCTCGTTGGTGGAAGAGTACACCTAGATGACTCGGAATCACATAGGAAAGATCGGTCGGAAATGCCTTTTACTTGTCTGAAGCACCTCTGGTTTTAAATTTGGCAACAATGTCAAAATTTGTTTTGAACAAATTAGTCAACAAGGGAATGCTTTTCGTGCAAACCGCACCGAAATCCAACATTTTGCTCGTTTTTTTAGCACCGTTTGTGCTTTAAGTGCCCTGAACAATGTTCGATTTTTACATCAATTTTCCCTGGAGGATACCAAATCTGGTATCAAAATTCAAGTTAAAGTTTCAACTTATGAAAGCCATCAAAAAACTTTAAAAAATATTGAAAAATATTTTTTCTAGCGTTCCAAAGTCTAAAGCGCCCTCTAGCGATGTTTTAGCAGCAATATTGCTCAGAATTTTTTTTTTTTTATGAAATAATAAATAATAGCAATAATTTTGACTAAAACCCAAAGCATTTCGACAAATTTTCCCGTTTTTAAGACCAGTTGAAGTTTTGCACCCTAAATTTTGTGGGCGCGTGGAGCCTTAGGAAAGCATTTCCGACCCAGCATTGCCTATATACTTCGAGTCGTCTTGTTGTGTCCCCTACCTCTCCTAGAAGTTTGTAACATCTTAGCTGAAACACCCTGTATATATATATATATATATATAAAGAAGAAAAGAGTGACTCACTCACTCATTCATTCATTCACTCACTCACTTTTCATAATATCTCCAGAACTATTAGACCTACATACTTGAAATTTGGTAGACATGTTCCTTTCTCTCATGGAGTAGAGATCCGCTAAGAAAGGGTTTTGAGAAAACAGAACCTGAAAGTGAGGGGAGGGGGCAAAAGTTTAAGTGACGCTGTACATAAAAGATAATCCCATTTTTGAAATATTAGATCATCAGACTTCAAATTTAGCAGGCATATTCTTGTCATGGAGTAGAGATAAGCTAAGTAGAGGTTTTGCAAAAATCTACCATCAAGAGGGTTTTATGAAGGCATTTTATACATAAAAAAATTTCTTTGTAAGATATTAAATCTACAGCTTTGAAATTAGGAAAACATGTTACTGTCGCAAAGCAGAGATCACCTACAAGGGGTTTTTCAAAAGTCGACCCACAAGAGGGTTACAGGGGTGTGTTATATGTATAAAAAAATCCTTTTTTAACTATAAAACCTATACAGACTTAAAATTTAGCAGAGATATAATAAAAGCATTTTTTTGTTTAATTTGAAATAAACTTACAATTAAATCATTAAAAATTTCTTTATAAATTTATAATGCTTTATTTCTCAATTCACCTGTGTGGGTCTACCAGCTAGTCAATGAAAAAACGATATAAATTTCTCTGTAGTTATTCCGTTAAATATTTTTGAAGAAATTACTAATCGTCAAAAAATTTGCAATTTTTTTCCCCCTTTCCGACCACTTCCTCGCTGCAAGACCTTAACCGCAACAAATGACCTGCTGAGTAGCCAAGCATCCTGAGACAGGCGGCGAAGACAGAGCGCATCTCCTGGTACCCACGCCCTGCTCGAAAAAAATGGCCAATGCATCTCTATCCGGCGCACGCAAGGCCACGCGACCCTCATTACTTGCTCCGCTAAGGAAGCATGCCCCGAGTCCTTCGAGCGCGCCCTTTTCGTAAATCCCAGAAAACGACGCTCTTAAGAAACATTGTATCTTCAATGGCCATTTTTTTTAAAGGAAGGTTGGAAGGAATAGAGTTGTTTTGTGAATGAAATGGAATCAATGTTTCATGACCGTAAGCCTTTATGTACCCTTTTTTTCTAAAGAAAAAAATGGGGGGGGGGGGCATATTTATAGTCAAGGTAGAAGGCTTAATCAATACCGAGGATGGCAAGTTTTTTTTTTCACATGCCTTAATTAACGTCTGCGCCCGTAGTAGCCAACAAGGATCTCTTAAGGCTGTCTTCGGCTTATCTTAAAGAATAGGACCCAAATTTAGGATATTTCTTCAGATATAAAAGTACTCAAACATTAATGTTATATTTTGGCTTCACTATCCTGTAGAGAGAATGCCTTATTTTATCATACTATTCATTTTTATCCGAGCTGACACATTTTTTCTTTTATAAAATGTGTTTCTCATTTTTTTTTCCTATACCGTAATGCTAAATGAGCTATCCTTTCACATGTTAAAAGGAAAAACTGATTATTTATGAAATATTTTGAAAATTTAAAAACACTACATTATGCACAAATGTATGAGTTACAATGTCACAAATTTTTATAAAAATTGAGGCATTTTTTCTGTCCAAAAATGTGCTCCGCGATAAGTCCACGTTGTCGTACACATGGCGAAAACAGCCTTAAGGCATGAGCCAACTGGGCTCTGCCTCTCTCTCGATACTCGACTCTGTCTTAAAAAGATCACGTGATCCGGATGATTTTAATGGTCAAATATTATTTATCTTAATTTAATAAAGAACAAACTCTCTATGTACTGCAACTTTTGTAATATTTTCTGGGTTAAGAGGCTCATAATAATTTTTTTAAGGATACTGCAGATCCTTTTGCTAAAGTCACTGCCGCTAATGGTGTTGAGGTGAGTGTCCCCGCCCCTCGCTCTTATGTCATCAAAACACTTCAAAATAAATTAATTGAGGACAGGGAGAGTTGGTGGTCAAATTCCAATACTGGCTTTAGAGTCACATCCTTCTTTCCCAAGTCCAGTTTAAATATCAATCTTCATTCCAGTTTCGTTACCCAATTCTTAACAAACCATGGCCCATTTGTTTCTTATTTGCATCGCTTCAAATTAAAAACTACTCCCAATTGTCTTTGTGGTTCTGTTGGGGACGCTGACCATTTATGTGTTCGCATGTCCTCTGACTAAGGATTTGCATTGGGTCTCTCCATCTCAAAATGCTAAAACAGCCTGGCCCCAATCTATCGTTAGAAATCATTCCATCCACTTTAAACTAAAACCATGGATTAAAATTGCCTATTCAATCCGGGATCAAATTCCTTAGGTGGAAATGGATTTTTTTTCCCTTCTCAACCTTTAAACCTTATTGTTTCCCCCTCACACAATATATTTCTTATGATATTATTTTTATTATATTTGCTTTGTATATTTGTATTACGTTCACGCACATGTATGTATATAGTGCAGTTTAATTTAAATTTGTATTTTGTCATTTTACTGTCTTCTAATGTTTGTAAAATGTAAACTTTGATTTTTTTCTTTTCTTTTCAATAAAGTCTGGACGTGGGAGTGGTTGTTTCCCGAGGAATCGGACTGCAGCTCTAAACCCTTCCCGGGTGAGCTCGGCTCCTTTGGGCATTAAAAAATATTATTTACGTACATATTCTACGAAAAACAGGAAATTTCAAACTGCGTATCAGATGGTAAAAGTGGTAAGATTGTATTAGTATGTAATGACAGTGGTCCATATCTAGGCCTAGGACTAGTACCCTAAACAATGATTCAACTCATTTAGTTGAAATGCGGCCATCGGGGGAGCCGGTGTGGGCCTAGGTTTTTGAGATTGTGCGTCGTGCACATTTATTTGTTTCAAATGACCGTTTGAACGAGTAATTGACTATGCATACTATATACCAGAGGTCTTAAAAGCGGTGGTCCGCGGACCACTAGTCGAATATACTTATTCATTACGTTTAGTTATGTTTTAAGATGCATTGAAACATAATTCAATTCATAACATTTCAGATCTACGTATTAAGGTATCCGAGTACGTTCGGAATAGTTATTTTAAAAAAGCGCATAAATGGATAATTTTCATGATATCTAGTGTCACTCACATTAGAATACATGCATAAAATTGTTTTAAGGACATTTTGACAAAAAAATTTATTTAAATATAATATTTTGGCAAAAAAATTAACTTAGAATAATCTTTTTTCCAAATGTTCTCCTTTTGTGAAAAATGGTTCTAAAATAATATTTTTCTAATATAAAGACTTCTCCAGAGAGTCTGAACTAGAATTTTTGAAAAATTCACATTGTTTTCAGAGTTAACACCCATTGAAATAATTATTCACGTTTTATTCTTAAAATTGCTACCCTCTGTTGTCGTAAAATATGAATAAACCCACTTCCAAGTTATAAATTTAAAAAAAATTCCAGTTGATCTTGTGAACAGAGGTCTGAGCTATATACAGGCAAAATATTTATTCTAATAGAAGCATTTTTCACAAAAGGAGAACATTTGGAAAAAAGATTCTTCTAAGTTAACTTTTTGCCAAAATATTGTATTTAAATAAAATTTTTTTGTCAAAATGTCCTGAAAACAACTTTATGTATATATTCTAATCTAAGTGACACTAAATATCATGAAAATTATTCATTTATGTGCTGTTGAAAATCACTGTTCTGAATGTAGTCGGATAACTTAAACCCACATTTCAGAGTTAAAATACACCAAAATTTTTTGCAAAAGAGTTTTTATTTTAAAATAAAGAATTAGAGATCCTCAAAATATGAACATAAAAACATAAACAAGAGCAGCACAGGTTGCCCATCTAAATAGTCGGGAAAATGCATACCGTGGAAATCGTGGTTTCTTCAAATTTTGCTATATCCACGTTGCCTGTGGAAATGGAGGTATGTGCAGCGAGAGGGTTAAAGATCTCAGGCAGGGACTACTTTTGCATAAGGGGCCCAGGACTGCAACAATTCTTAAGATTTCTCTGGGCCGAAGACCTCAAAAAGTTTTAAGACATCCCTGGTAGCCTAGTGGTCGAGACAATGAAGTCTTATGACTTCTTGATGACCTGTACCCCTACGTGAAAGTAGGCTTTGGGCCCCTACACCAATGTAGCCCCACCTACGGCTTTTAAAAGTAGATAGTGCATAGCATACGTTTTCAAATACTCGTACAAACAATATCCCAAAGCAAATAAATGTGTATGACTTATAATCGTACAGACCGGCTCGACCAACTGCCGTCTTTTGACTGAATGAGTCATGATGGTGTATGACGGTAGGCTTAGTGCTATACTTGGACAGCGGTCATCATTAGCAGCCAGTTGACATATTATCCGAAATTCCCAGTTTTTCGAATAATAGAACCGCAAATAATGTACACCGTTGAAATTATTCGAATTATGATTTTATTAAGGCTGAGTCAAAAACAAGACGAAGTCAAGGCTCCTGTCCAGGGTCCTATTGTGGCTCATGCCTTAAGAGAACCTTGGTTAAACTTTAAAGCAAAATAAGGGCTTTTGGCAATAGACCTCGTCATTTTAATCACGTTCGAATGCCGAAGACGACACCTGAGCCGGCATCTCTCCTCCAAACTACTACACTACGCCAGCGGGAAAGTTTAAAGTCTATTCCGTTGGCGTATGGTGTGGGACTTTGAAGAGGGGTATGTCAACTCAGATGTGGTCCTCATCCCTTGACCTTGGTTGAAAATTATGTGGTCCGTCTCTATTCGGTGATTTGAAATACCTATTTTATTCATTTGTTACGCGTTACCTGTGCTTTCGTTTTTGCTTTATTTTTAACGCGGTCTATTCAAGAACAAAAAATTATCTTTTACTTAAAATCACCCTGAATCCAATAAAAATAATAAGTACAATAGAAATATTTAAGGAAATATTAAAAAAATATATAATTAAAAACCTTTTAATTTCTCAGTTCATTCGTAGATAGATATTTTCCAAGAAATTAAGTATGAAAGTCGTCAAAACTAATAAAATATTTAAGTACGCGTCAAGAGCAGCAATTTTCTTCAACAGACTTTATAGCACACTTTTAATTGAACTAATCTAAAAAACGCATTATTTCTTCAATTCCTACTATTAGCTCATACTCTACACTGGTGTGCAAAAATGAAGGACGAAGTCGAAAAATTAGCATATCAGCTGAACGAAGAGGCAGAGCGGACAGAAAGACCAATCAGGAGATTAAGTAAGTGATGTAGGTAGCACATGCGCAGATATGCAGGTAGACGTAATGGGGGAGTGTCTGAGTAGTATAAAGCATGTTGTCGGTGTAAGATCAGTATTTCTGGCAAAGAGATTGCACGCCGTATAGCAGTTAAAATCACACCGAGTTGCTGCCTCAGCGAGAAATGGCGAATAATCAATCTGTTAGACGACATCGGATGCTTTTACCCAAGGTCGAATCATTGGGAAGTTGGAGGAAGGCCGCAGTGTGGCTGAAGAGTTCGGAATTGCTCACAGCGTCGTTTCACGACTTTGGAGACAATTTCAAACTACAGGAACAGCTATCCGGGGGTTCAGTAGTGGTCGTCCACGAGGAACCACACCCGCAGATGACCGGTACATTGTCTTACAGGCCAGAAGAAACAGGCGGCAGACAGCGGGAGAAATCGCTAGACACACGACACAGGCGACTGGACGACCGATATCGCGTTTTACCGTGGCCAGAAGACTGCACGGTGGTGGTCTATTTGCACGACGCCCTGTACGGTGTGTACCTTTAACGCCTGCCCATCGGTAAAGGCGTTCTCTGTGATGCCGGGAACACCGTAATTGGAGAGACAATGAATGGGGACGAGTACTCTTTACAGATGAGAGCCGATTCAGTTTGAGTAGCGATTCTCATCGCATACTCATCTGGAGAGAGCGGGGAAGCCGCAATCATCCCTCGAACATCATTGAAAGGGACAGGTATGGAGGTCGCGGTGTTCTCGTTTAAGGAGGCATCATGCTTGGTAGTCGTACAGACCTTTACATCTTCGACGCAGGTTCAGTCAACGGGACCCGTTATTGTAACGAGATTCTTCTTTCATATGTGCGTCTTTTTAGAGGCGCTATGGGTCTGCAGTTCCTTTTCATGCACGACAATGCACCATGTCATCGCACAGTAGCTGCCGAACAGCTCTTAGAGTGAGGATATTGAACGTATGGATTGGCCGGCATGATCTCCGGATCTCAATCCCATCGAGCATGTATGGGATTTTCTAGGCAGATGCTTGGCAGCTCGTACCTTACCACCAGTAACGATTCGGGAGCTTCGATTGGCGGTGCATGACGAACGGGCAGCAATGCCTCAACAACTCATTGACACCCTCATTCTCAGCATGGGCAGACGCTGTGAAACCTGCCTAGCAGTCAGGGGAGATCATGTCCCCTACTAAAGACCGGATGTTTCTTGCTGGACACCCATCACAGGGATGTTTCGGCCTTCAGTCGCATTGCGCTCCATGCTACTTTTTCAATCAAGCTTCTTTTTATCCCTCTGATTTCTCTTTTAGTAAGTGTTGCTTACATTACACATGTCCTTACGTATTGGCTATCTTACGGTATTAAATGTGTTGATTTGGAAAGCTTTTGTACAAAGTTATATTGAAAAAACCGTCTCGTCCTTAATTTTTGCACACCAGTGTATATATTTATATTGTTCAAATTTTCAATCGTTAATAGAATACCATTTTAAAACGCTCTATTGAGCCGAAATAAATTTAAAATACATGATTATTTTGAATGACAATACAGTAATTTAATTATAATTAATAAAAATTAATTGATTAAAACTAATTATTCAAAGAATTACAAAGACATCCATGCTGGTATCATTTTTGCAGACTTGTGTCAAAATTTGAAAAAGGTTTTTTTTCTCACATTTTAAAACGCTCATTTGAGCTCAAATGTTCTATACACTATTGTTTTGGGTGACGTGACAATACAATTTAATTATAATTAATTAAATTTAAATGACGGAAACTAATTATTTAAAGAACGACAGATACAACCACATTGATTTCATTTTTAGCGACTTGGGTCAAAACTTTATAAAAGATTTTTTTTTTACATTTTAAAGTATTCAGTTAAACTGAAATTTTATGTACACCACTGTTTTGAATAATAATCCAATACTTAAGTGATGATTAATAAAAATTAATTGATTCTTAATGTTGTGATTCTATCCTATGTATATACATATTTATATTAATTGTAAGTATTTAATAAAAAAGTGCCTAAATAAAATTTTTCTTTGTTGATCTAAGTAGGGGAACCAACTTAAAAGTTTTTTTAAAATGACTTTTTTAAAAAAAAGTTTCAACACATAGCTTAAACATACAATAATACTGTATATCCCACTACACTAAAAGCTCTTTCTTTTCCCCTGCCGTTAGTTAATCCTGACAGTTGTAAAAATATAAATGAATTATTTGTAGTAATAAACATGTACTTAATATTTGTAGGTGAATTTATTGTAATAATATTACTAGTATAACTAAACACCAACAAGATCAAATCGTGTGCATATATTTTCCCCCCAGCTGCATAATACTTCTTTGCGTGCAAATGTGCTATTAATTATGATATACTGAGATTGTGGCATTGTTACATTTGAAGAAAGCTTTGTGTATTTTCCTTTTATAAATCGTGTTATTATGTATTTAACTTACAGTGTGAATACAGGATTAAATGTATGTATCATTATTTTATTATTTGAAGTCATTCAGATTTGGTAATTTTTCTTTACCCTTCTCTCTATGATCGAAGACGTACGTACTAGATATAATTTTTATATAATGTTTCTTTGTTTCCCGAAAGTTTATTTTGTTCGTTGACTGGCTTAGGATTGCATTAAATTTTAAAAAGTACTATTGGAGTTAAAAAACGTTAACTTAGTGTTATATTTTTTATGTTTTATTATTAGGGAATTTTGTAAATCCACATCTTTACTTTCTTTTATTTAAATTTTTGATTTCTTTCATGTTATTCAAGCATTTTCTTCTTATTTATATTCTTAACCGTTTGAGTGCTGAAGTTTTTTCTTATATACATGCTAAAAGTGCGGTATGAAATGCGTAGTAATTTTTGGTATAAAACAAGAGAAGCGCGGTAGCGCTTCTCCGCCTTTTTGGCAAATAACAAGCGAAGCGCAACAGTGCTTCGTCGCACTCAAATGGTTAATAACAATATTTATTCACGTCACATTGTGAAACAACTAGAGTACTATTGGCGAAAGATCTCTTATGTTGAACCTCGGTCAAATGACAAGGACACCTGAGCTGACACCTTCCTCTCCTAACTACCACATCATGTCAACGGGAGGACGTCGACCCTCAACCGATTTAATGTCCATCAGTCCCTCAACAGAGTGACTGAATATTAACGTCAAGGTACCATGACGACAACTGAGCTGGCCAACAATGGTGGTAGGCCTTGACCTAGACACAGACGTAGTACATGACGTACTAATGTAGTTTTGCTGCTGTTGACCCTTGGCATATAGTTTAATATTCCTTGTTTTTCGCGGAATATGTCCGGGAATAACAATTGAAGTTTAAAATGATTTGGATCATAATCTTACTGACACCGACACTTTGGCCCCATGCTTTAAAACGTCCAAGGCACTGGATTGAGATCCCAGTGTACTTGAAAAGCGGGACGCGTTCTTCAAAAATGTTACTCCAGTCCGTGATTTTCCATATCGAATGCGCTAGGTACCATTGGAAACGAACCTGGGAACAGACGTGCAAAGGGGAGATATAATCGGTAATAGCTTCCGTAATATCTATTCTCCCTTGCGCCGAAACGCTTATCTGTAGTCATTGCTATTCCGGGTGCAAGTCGGATCACCGATACGCGGACGCATGTCCTCATGTTCTGTCTTCGCTCTAGATCAGGAGTCACCAACTTGCGGCACACGTGCCACATTGGGACAAGGCGGAGTTGTACCGCGGACACTTGAAAAATTATTGAAAAATTTGTAAATATAATAAAAAAAAATAACAATTATTTTCAATTTTAATAAAATCCGGCTATTTCAGACAAAAAAAAATCTCAAAATTTATTTTAAACACATTTAATTAATTGAATTACAATAAAAGTTATCGTACAAAGAATACTTCTTTATTGTTGTGTGCGCTGGTTGTGCAAAGCAAGTGCACCCACGAGATTTTGAAATTGGAGGCAGCGTATTTTATTGAAATATTTAAAAGAAAACAATGAATAGTGCGGTGAGTGCTTGCTTGCAAGAATGAAAACTGGCTCTGTGATTAAGCTTCCCTTACCAATATTATGGGACATTTAAATAATTTAAATTTAAAATTACAGGGTAAAAATTGTATTTTTTCTACCCAAGTTGGTCATACATCTATTGTAAACAAACTTTTGCATCTTTTGTCTCTATTTTGAAGAAAGAAGATTAACACATTTCACAATACTGTAACTATCTATCACAGTTAATGAGGCTCCGAGATAGAGCTAATAGATTTTTAAAATTTTAATATTCATTTTGAAGGATTCATTCAGTGTGTTAAGTTGGGTTTTTTTTCAAAATAAAATATGCAGATCCTTTCATAAATTCTTTCTCGATTTCTCTACAAGCCGTTAATTGTTGACCACCTGAAATACAAATCTAAACTCAAGTGATCCAAGTGATATTAAACGGGGATGTTTGAACTGACAGGCAATTTTCAAATCAACATGCTTTTCCTCTCAGATATTGTCGTATTTTTGGATTATCAACATATATTTCTTAACCAATGTTTTCTATTAAGAACATAATAAAATCCTAATATCGCTCAAAATTAACTACTATACACCTAAAACATAATCCTAATATAGAGAGCTAGTTCAAAAACGTTAACTCAAAAGCCGCATGAAGCAAGTACTGACTGTTTAGTAATAAATTACAATAAAATGTTTCAAGTAACTCAATTTTATTTTATACCTAAAACGTTAAGTAAAAATAATGTAAAAAGTTTATTAACAATAAAAAAGGTGCATTTTTTCCGATTAGAAACTATTTCGTTTTGCAAGACATTGTACGAACGAGTATAAAATTATCTCATGGAACTCAGGATAGTGAACAACAAAATATTCTCAATCTAGTAAGTAATATACACATAAAGATAAAATGTTTTCATACAATTATTTTTACTACATTAAGATAAAAGTTTAAAAAGTATTGCAAAATAAATTTATTATGTATGAATACAATTTTCAATTTCTTAATGATAGGTTTGAGCTTTAAGTTCTTGTGGGAAAATAAACATTTTAAAGAAAGCGAATCCATTTTGCATACACATTTATAAGTTTATTTTCGATTTTTTTGCTGTAACTCCTGGAACCCCAGGGTTCAGTGGAACACAGTTTGAAGACCACTGCTCTAGATCAATCTCTCTTGATGATCTATAAGGCCATGGTTTCAACTATTCCTGTCTATGTCAGCAAATGGTAACAGTGATCGAACCCCATTGTCAAGTGATCGCACAATTTGACCTTCTTGTTTCTTTTAGTCCAATTGCATATCCTACCTCTCAAACGCTGATATTGGCTCATACTGTTCATCAATCTGGTAGGTACTGGTACAGTTCACATGAGTTGACATAATCACGTTCGCATGTAAGTTATGATGTAGCACGGTAATATTGTCTGTTTTACATGCCCTCCAAATGCTCCGTTACAATACATTGGAGCTTCAGATAGTCAGTCATTAGATATAAAAAGTTTATAATCTGCATGGTTTATCGAAAGATAGATTAATTGCGCAATTTCGTTTTTTACGTATGGTTCCTTCTCTCGGTACGTGCTT
The DNA here is from genome assembly GCA_019973935.1 of Trichonephila clavipes. Lineage (NCBI taxonomy): Eukaryota > Metazoa > Arthropoda > Arachnida > Araneae > Nephilidae > Trichonephila > Trichonephila clavipes. Next base: position 76,558 of record BMAU01016044.1, on the reverse strand, counting down.
TTTATTTTACTAAGTGCTTATCTACCTATGCATAGGTGAAAAGCGACTCACTTTCTCCCTTATCACAAGATTCCGAAACTATTAGAATTTTTTTTAAAAAATATTTTTGTCCTCGAACAATCTGACACATGTCAGATCAGCTCCAGAAGCTTTTTGACCACCAAAAAAAATCTATAATATTGAGGGGATCGAATGTTAAGTCTCCCTTTGAAAGTCCGATACATCTCAGGATGTGATCCGGTAAAGTGGGATGGTCACAGCATTTCTTACAAGTGGGATGGATTTTTCTGCCATTATCTTATTAAAGACATTTCAAGTGGTTACTTGTTTATCTGTCCAGAGCAGTCAGGGAGCCACGTTCATACTTGATTTCCAGCAGAAATTCAGGGGATGTTCCTGTGTACCATTGATGCGTAGGTGGAATACTGGAATACGCTATATTAAATTTAGTTTATATTTTGCATTAGAGTACAGCTCTTGATAAGTGAGTGAAGTTGCAGTAGCTGTTTCAATCTCAGTACTCTCTTTAGCCAGTCTATCAGGGATCCAATTTCCTCTAATGCTAACATGTGATGGGATTTATTATTTGGGGGTGGATGTCTGGTATCTTCCTCAGTTTGAGCAGAATAGAAACGCTGGTTTCATCGTTTGTGGACGACCAGCTACTAACCCTTTTCTACCGACGGTACTTTCCACTCACTTTAAAATTACATAGAATAACCATTTTTAGGAATACTCTGAGGATACTTTGCAGGAATATTCTTTTAAATCCACTTTTCCAAGATATATGGCAGCACGGGTTCCATGATGAGTATTTTAGCGGGGAAGGGAAATAGTGTTATAGCAAAAATTGCGTTTCCAGCGGATTGCGAAGATTATCATTTTTGTTCCGAAAAAATAGTAAATGTCAAACGGTAAGTTTGTTATTTTTTTTTGTATGTTAATGATAACCTTAGAAAATTATTCGACTATTTATTTAAAGTGAATAGTGTGTGTATAATTAATTTTACAGTTGAATATCTTTAATTAATTAGCTCTAACTAATTAAATTTCCCAAAGTTGAGTGTTTTGCTAGTGTATATCCCTTAATTTTTTTTAATGTAGTGATTCAGAAAAAAATATTGAGGGGTAAAAACTACAGTAAATCTCTCATAATGCGGTAGATAAAGGGATAAGATGTTGTTGTATACTGCGGCTGTCCGATAAAATTCATATTTCCCCTAAATCGCAAGAGAAATTGTTAAATTAAAAACTAATGTTGAGGAGATCTGTTAATAACGGGATTTATAAAAATGAACTATTTTTGAGGGGGGAGGGGAGAGGGAGGGGTTATGGAGATGTTTTAGATAAAACAGTTTCCATTTTTGAACTGTTAGACCTACATCCTTGGAATTTGGCTAATATGTCTTCTTTTATTGAGTAGATTTCCGCAAGGCACAGCTTCAAGGTAGCCTTAATGACGCGAAAGCATCGCAGTTAACCAGTGAGTAAAAAATTCTTCCAAAACAATGCTGAGGTAGAGCAAGTTGTTCGAAAATTCCTTGCATCGCAGGACATGGAATTTTAAATTGAGTGGGTTCTTCCAACAGATTGCACGCTACGACAAATGCCTCAATATCGGCAGTGGCTATGTCGAAATACAGTGTAAAATGTGAATAATTCATGATGTTATGATTCACATTTTTCTTCGTAGTAAGACTTCTTGAATAAAAAATCACTTCCTTCGTAATGAATTAGATTAAAATGCAATGAGCACCCATCCAGTATAGTGGTTGGTGACGCTGACTGCTGTGTTGTAAGGCCAGGGTTTGAATCTCGGAGAAGGCATGGATTTTTGTGCCGCTGTTTCTTATCCCACTTGATCGACAAAAACATCTAGATCAAGTCTATGGACCCATGCGTTTTTAAACAATGAAGAACTGTTCTAGGATTTGACAGCAACTGGCTCTTATGGCAACCAATACAAGCCAAGGTGTGGGCGGAAGCGGCTTGGGTCACATTGCAATTCGGACAAGGAGAGAAAACTTTCAAGACCCGCCACATGCCGTAGAGCTTGAGTACGTCTACTGCTTATCCCAAGCAAAGCAGGAAGATTTCCTTCATACCATTCATGTACGGATTTTTATAAATGTATATGACTTTGGGGCATGGGGGCACTCTAAATATTCGTGTCTTCTCGATAGGTTGGTAGAAGAGAAACAGAGGGGGGGAGACCTTTGACCCTCTTAGGGTGTTCTCCCTCAAAGTTGAGGTGGAACCCAGAAAAATCGTACTGTCTCCTGAATGGTGCTCAAAGCTGCGGATAACGACAGACGAAAAACTACTCCCTTTCACGATAAAATTAGTGTGCCTCTATTAGACTATACCGTCTATCAGGTGGCCTCAGAAATAACAACAAAATAGAGCAATATTTCAAGAAATTGATTCATGAAAGTATATATTCCATCATAAAAATACTTTATTTGAATGAGCTAAAGGATTAAAAAAACTCCGATTAAAAGGCCTATTGTAAAAACGAAAACAATTATTACAAAAATCGAATGTTCTTTCAGCGACTAACATTCCCCAAAGAGTTCCGTCGCCATATTGCCGAAAAGGAGAGTACCCACAAAAAGTAAAGTGGGGAAAATCACCGCTAAACGGTTATTGTTTTTCAACTGGTGGTTCCAGCATTTTATCAGAGGCAACGACGTCCTAAATTATCCTTTTAGTGTTTTCCGCAGCAATTTTCGAATAAGAGAGTTTGTTTCTTGAGAGCGGCAACAACTTTATTACGTGATTCAAAATCCCTGACAATGCTTGATGGGAAGGGGTCACGCGATATGTGTGACGTCACGTGCGTGATAGCGAAGGGAGGATTTGAGGGTGTGAGAGTAATTATTTCGGAAATTAGAAAGGGAACTTCCACATATTACGCAAAAAAAAAAAGCAGGGAGATTGATAGGTGTATAAGGGACGTATTTGAATTTAAAATGATACCTCTGGAGTTTGCGTGGGGGAGTGAATATTATCGTCACCCTAATTAGCTACACAAGGGCTGTTGGCAACGGACCTTGTAAATTTTGAACTAAGGTCAAGTGACGAGGACGACACCTGAGCCGGCACCGCCCTTTCCGAACTTCCCCATCACACCAATGGGAAGGTGTTTGAGCTCTCCACCGGTTTAACGAGCATCGCCTCCACCCTCTACACTGAGGGTCTTCAGCGGCATAATGCTCGAGCTGATGACATACCGGCCACGAGTTCGTAACCTTGACCGCCATGCTGCCGCGCCCTCTTCTGGAGTGTGTAAATTTTGCCATAAAATAGAGGTCAAACCATAAAATGCATAATCGGAAGGGTCATTATACCAAGACTCAAGTTTATATAAAGAGCTGTTGGCGCAAGGAGCTCTGGATCTAATTTGGAGTCAAATTTTAAATGTACTGTGGAGATATCGGGGAATGAGCGAAAGATATTTTTTTAATGGGCTGCATATCAGCAACCAGCCATTCCTGTGGCGGCACCATCTAGTGTGGCGGCTCTCGCTTCCCAATCGGGATTCTTGAATTAGTTTAATTCAAGCTCTCACTGGATGCTAAACCATCATCATATCCGGCAAGACAGCCTCTCGTGGGCCAGAGCCTTCCTTTGAAGTTTTCTCCACAGTGACCTTTCCCCTTCGCCTTCGTTCTTCAAGTTTTCACATTTAGAATCTTAGTCTGACTCCACTGAGTCAATCCATCTCAGCCACGCTTCCGATTCCCATTGACATTGAACTGTAACATCTCTTTTTGACAATATTATCATCTGGCATTCAAATTATAGGGGCCGTCCAATTCATTCCATTTATTTTTATGTGTTTAATTATGTCAGGTTGTTTATAAATTCTATATAATTAAAAATCGTATCTTCTTCTCCAGCTATTGTTTTCGTATACTTCTCCAAGTATACTTCGAAGTATTTTTCTCTCAAAGAATGCAACTTGATTTTCTTCCAGTTTTGTTATTGTCCAAGTCTCAGATGAATATGTCAGAACTGGTCTAATAAGAGTTTTGTAAATTAAAAATTTTGTGCGGGGACTAAATATTGCTGTGATTTAATTTTGCCGAGAGTACCAGAGGCAAATTGACAGTCAAGAGATTTTTTTAAATACCGTATTTTCCTGTATATAATCCGTGGATTATGTGTTAAAAAATGTTCCAAATTTCGTTGTGTGCATTATACGCCGCAGCGGATTATCTGAAAAAACATTCTAGATCAAAAAAGCTAACAATAAAGTTTTGAATGAAATGCCGTTTATGTTTTATAAAATAAATAATAGATTGCGCTTTCATGACTCGGCTGGCGTACTTCAATCATAACTATTTTTTGTCCAATTACATTCAAAAACGAATTCGGTTCCTAGGAAGAAAAAAACAGTTACTAGTCGCTGGCGCCATTTCTCATTTTCTCTTGACTAGAGTTATTACGTCCTTTGTAAATTTTCATCATGTTGAAGCGAAAGGGTATAAGTTACACTGCAAACTTCAAGTTAAAAGTCCTACCGAAGTCGGAAATCGAGAAGATGCAAAGTTTTTCAAGGTTGATGAATCGAATATTCGTTTGTGGAGAAAAAACAAGACCAAATTGGAAAATTATGATCGACGTTTAAGAGCCGATCGTCGTGGAAAACCTCACTGGCCAGAATTTGAGGAAGAAACAAATAAATGGATTTTAAAAGAAAGAGACAATGGGAAAGCAGTCTCGATCTTAATTTTTTTGCTGTGAACTTGCTAATTTAAAAAAAAGAACTTTTTCCGCGTGCAAAGTTTTGTTTAACAACTCAAGGCATAGTAGCAAATAATTTTTTTTGTTTTATTGAGATAACCGTAAAAAATATTATCATATATATTTAAAAAGGCGTTTCATAATAAATTTATTTTCTCTGTACAATTTCTTACTTCTATTTTTAATTACATTGTGTATTTTTTATCTTATGTGACGCTCACTATCGGCAGTTTATATTTTGGATTACTCTCCGTAAAAACTGCCGGGGATTATACAATTTTTTTTACTCGAAAAAACGCTTTGCGGATAATACGCCGCTGCGGAATATATACAGGAAAATACGGTACCACATAATCATATGACATGCGTACCTACGATTTTTGCATCCAGAAAATCTATCGACGCCATCCGGGGTCCAACCCATAACCTTGGGTTTAAGAAGCGTGCTCGCTACTTCTTAATCACCGGAGCCGACGAGATAAAGATATGGACAGGGAGAGATACAGAGACAATTTAGCATTCAGTGAAGTGAGGAACTCATTTCACAGCAGAAAAAAGTGAAGTTATTCAGTCATGAATACTTAACTCGGTATACGTGACCATGGGCTCTGAGGTGCATGAACAGATGTTCCGGTCAAGTGGTCAGTCTGACGTGAAACCCCTGGTGTTTAGTTCCCAAGCAAGCTTGGTACTCATTTATCGACCCACTGAAGGGATGAAAGGCTGAGTGAGTCAGCCTTGTCTAGCCCGGGGTTTGAACTTCGGATCTGTGACGTGGAAGCGCGATGCAGTAACCCCTCAACCACTGGGCCTTAGCATAAATGATCAAGTATAAAGTATTCTACTCTCCAACAAGGTAGAGAAGTCAAAATATTACACTAATACTGATAGATTTGTCTACCCTTTCGTGGCTGCCACGTCAGGAGTTCAATCCTAGATCCACCGAAAACCCATCGTGTAGAGCAGCGATACTCAACTTGCGGCCCGGTCACGGCCGTTGCACTACCAAATGCAATTATTTAAGAACAATACATTAAAAATTTAGTGATACAATTTATCCATTAAGCAGTCACATATCAAAATTTTGCTATCGATGTAGTGCTGGTACTAATTGCGAGATATCTTCTTTCTTGTGATAATCAGCAACAGGAAAGTAGGACCATTTTATGGAGGAAACTAAATTTTAATTAACCCTCATGTTTTACAAACGAAAGATACGCAAAGAATATATATTGTTTCAAGATGATTGAGAACTTGACTATTTCGTTGAGAAAAACAAACGTGGACGAATAATTTGTTTGATTTGTCGTGAAAATGTTTTATTTGAAAAATATAATTTTACTCGTCACTATACCATTAAGCACAAATATTTCAATGATTCTTTATTTTGAGGATCTCTCTTTCAAGATGAGATAAAAAAAAATCTTTGCAACAGGAACAAAATATTTGGAGGGTTGGGATCATTGACGAAAGAAAATAGAAATTACTCCCTAACTGGGTAAAAAATGCAAAAAACCCATTTTTTGGAGTTCAAAACAAAATCCGAATTTATGAGTTAATATTTTGATCCATTTTCCTTGAACTCAATTATCTTCATGCGGAGGCCAGCGAGAAAAAGTTGTTATATGTGTGTGGCCCGGTGGAAAACAAGGCTGAGTACCTTTGGTGTAGAGGGGCACGTTCAAACGGTCATGGGTCGTCGATGCGGAGTGGTTGTTCGGAGAGGTCAGTGAATGAGGCTCTCTTTAGTACTTGACCGTGGTTCAAATGTAAGCAATAGTCACTCACGTCTGCCCTCAAAGCAGTGTTCCAGGATTTTAGGGACAAACTTTAAGAAGAGGTAAAAGATATCACAAGGATTCAGATTTGCATAGAAAAGCATGGTCGGAAAGGTCTTCGTTCGGTCCTAGGCGACGTTGTTCACAGCATTCGAGGAAAAAGACTTGCATTTTCACACTTATTTAAGCTGTTAAACCAGCGTTTTTTCAAACTGTGGGGCACCATCCCCTAGGGGGAGGGATAACTCTACGAGGGGGGCGCGAGCCTATTGAAAAGTCGAAAACAAAAGATTATTTTAAAAAGTTATTAATTTACCGAAAGTGTGTAAACAAACAAAATGCATTCTGACATAATAAGAAATGAATGAACTTTTACATTGATATAATACACTTATAAATATATTAGTACTGCATACTATATTTTACAATTAATTTAGGAATACTAAGTTAAGAATGAGTTTAATAATTACCATTGACCCTGTGGGCTTGTCAAAAATAAAATCATATACAAAAATTAACACTTCTCTTGATAATTTGAACGGTTTGTAATTAATTCCATTACTGCTGATTAAAAGATACGGGATTCCCTCCCCAACGCTACCGTTTTTCATGCAGGCGTGTGTATGTGATGTATTGTAAGGGGACGGGAGAAAAGGAATAAATAAGCAAATCCTTTGAAATAAGTAAATCCTTCGCAAACACTGTCAAGGCCTTTTTGTTACATTCCAAAGATTTCAGAATAATGCACAGCGCACAGAAAAAAAATCGTACTTCGAAAAGACGTACATATAAGTCCGGAAAAATTAATGCTTTGGCTGAGTGAGACGTATATATACGCCAGTGGCACTTAAGAAGTTAAAGTCTTATTCTAGCCTTAGCGTCGAAGTATAGTATTATTGAATTCAATACATTGTAATTGTATGGAAAGGGGGCGCGGTGAAAATTAGGGTTGAAAATTGGGTCGCCAATATTGAAAGTTTGAGAAGCACTGTGCTGAACCCCTGCAGTGGAGTAGGGCGGAGTTTTACGAACTGGCAGATATGCACCTGATGTGTAGATTGGTAGAAGGAAATGCACGCTCAGAAGAAAAATTGTATCGCTAAATGTATCAACAGAGAGAAGAAAATGGACCACCAGATGTTGACTAATTTGCATCCCAATTTGTGTGAATATGGATCATTACGATATAAAGGACTATTGAGGGTGGTCTACAAGTGATTAGAACTTCCAGCATAAAACAACCATTCGAAGGAATCAGTGTACCAGGGTAGGAGCCGTCGCTGCTGCCGTAGTAGTGTTCAGCATGTTTTGCAACGTGAAGGCAAATCATTGCACTCATACAATCTTTCAAGAGTACTGTCACAATTTGTGATGCCAATTATAGTAAATATCCTGTGGTCAGGTGCATTTCTTTGTGGATATCTTTCGCGATAAAGTCTGCTCATCTATTTCTTCTGTCAATCCGTATACATCAGGTGCATATCTGCCATCTAAGTATTCGTTAAATTGTTTCATACTCCTCTGTGGTCAACGATAGCTTATATGACTGCGGCAATGGATGTCTGTTTCGTCAAATACTTTTGTGAATAACGCCACCTATTGCCAAACCATGGGCTGCTATGAATCAGTGTGATGTCCCGATAGTCCCAGAACCCCCTGTATACCCTATACTTCTTATACTACGCATTTCGAGGTTTATTACCAATTTTGTATCCCGGTTAGGGGACAATTTTAGAGCTTTCCGAATTTCCACACATTCAATAACAGGACATTAAACTTCAATAGAATTAACGTGCATCAGCTCTACACGGCGGTTCAACAACCTTAAAAAACTGATTTGTCCATGCACAATAATGGTTTTTTTCAGATATAATCATATATTTGAGATAATAAATTAATAAATTTATCTCGTATGAATCTGAAATGTTCTTTGTGTAATGCCGAAAATTTATCTTATGGAAGTTGCAGGAATTTCTATTATATTTTTAACTTAGAACGGTTGGGAGAAATTCATGTTACTTTCACTGGTAACAAGGCAAAAGTTGATAACAGATATCCAAATTTTTGTTAATACAACGATCCATCGCCAAACACACTAATACATCTCAATTCATCAACTTGCAGAAAAGCAGAAATTATTCCAATTAACTTCCAAAGCAACATTTCCCAATCTTCCAATCTGTTTTTAGAAAACCGAATGTGCAATAAATAAATTGTTGCCCGACGAAGCACCTCATCGCCCGAGATATTTATGACGGATAAATTGCTTTTGCCTTAAACAAGACCAGTTCCGCTCGTTCTTAATTACCAACCTCCACACCTACGAGCAAATTCCCAATTCCGCGCGGTGCACGACGATTCATCACCTCCCCGCCAACGAAACCTGACACAGACGCGTTTAGAGACGGTTATCTCGAAACCCTACTTAAACGCTCCTCTGCCAACTCCAACCCCATCGGCTTAATTGTATTAAAATACCCGCCAAGAGGACTCACCTGGGGAGTTTCTGCAATCGCCAAGCGAGACCCCCGCTGACCACAGTCCAAATCTATCACAGACCTTGAAATATGATATTTTTACGTGCTGGGCGGTTCCCCCTTTTGCTCGGAATTCTCATTTCCCGGCTTGTCAGGAGCCCGGGGTGGCAAATAAGTAATCACACTGTCATAAGCGACCGCTACGGAGACCGCTGGACAAGTGTTAAACTTGGAAACGCGTGTCCACCTCCCTCCCCTCGGAGCACGCTAGCCGCAGCCCAGCCGCAATCAATTATTTCTTTAAGTCCCTGGGACTTATGGCCTGTCCAGGTGTCACAAACTCCCAACTTTTTTTTCCCTTCTAATCCAGCGCCACCCAGAGGTGAGGACCGCAGCGTTGTTTTAAAGGGGTGATGTGTTCCACAGCGATTAGTCAACGTCAAAAGCACTGCTGGGAAAGTTAATTTTGGCAGGGTGCTTGGCGGAAAAGACACATTTCATGATGACCTAGCTGGGTCTATACATTTGCGAAAGAATGGTTAAGCTCTAGGGTTTAAAAAAAAAGAGAGAGAATGTACGTGTTTCATTAAAAATTAAACTGGGTTCTTTTTAAGATTGCATAATCGGGGGAGTAAAGCTCGGGCAAAGTTTTTATTCCAGCTTTAAGCTGTTTTTTCAGACATAACCCTTTTTTCTTACCGGAACTTAACCGAAAGCAAGAAAAAACAGTTAATTTGGTAGCAACGAAAACCGGAACTGAACCGAAACAAATATTTGTTTATTTCGGTTCTATATATCTGCAGTCATTTTGTTACTGGAACCAACTTATCAATATGTTCTAATTTAACGTCAACCATACAATTATCATCATAACACGTACATTGCTTCTCGATTTCCTGTTAGATATTTACCTGTACTTTTCTGTTTTAGTTTCACATGAAACTACTTGTAGATTTAATTCAGCAGAATGAACTAGAGAAGTACAGATTATTCTTTAAGAAAAATATCACTATTAGATATTTTTCGCTTCTCAGCATGCGATCACAGATGTTTGTACAGACTGTTTAGATAGAAGAAACCAAAATCATAAACCTAGTTGTCAAATGCGATTTGGATAATGGATAAGAATGCCAATGCTCACCACTCGTATCGTACATGCTGGTTAATTGTACGAAATGCCATAATATACCAATTAAAAAAAAGAATTAACATCTTTTAAATATTCATGGAATTGCAATTTTTGTTTGTGACCGAATTATGGTTTTAGTACAAATACAAAATAAAATTATTCAATTGGAACTGAACCGAAAACCTTTATTTTTGATCGAATAAAAACCGGAACTGAGAGAGAGAGAGAGAGAGAAAAGATATATTTATTTCGGTTGAACCGGAAGGAAAACCGGAAAGAAAAAAATTACGGTTAGAAGCCTTGATTCTTTTAGAAGAAACCTCGTCAAGTAGCTAATGAGTTTTATGAACGCGTTAGAAGCTTCGATAGAGGTATTACAGCTCAATCAGTAGTCCTGTCAAGTCAAAATTTCCCACACTGAATATACTAATTTCTGTGCACTTCTTGAAAGGACCCAATTTGGTAAGTGTTGATTTTGTCACTTTGAACCACGATCAGGTGACGAGAGTGAGGCACGAACCGGCATCCCCTTTTCAAAGTGGCACGAGAAGACTTTGAGCCTCCATAGATTCAATGAGCATCAACATTTCCACACGGCACAAATGCTCAAACTCATGACCACATGCTCCTGACTATAATCACTAGGTTTTGCCTTATTTTCGTTTACAATTGAACATTTGACAGGCTTATGATTTCTGTATTAAATTGTTTTCCATTGACAGTGTATCGAGAATAATGAGAATATGAAAAGTATTTTTGAGCCAGTAAAAGTAAAAAAAATTGGCAAAAATGCTGCATTGAGAAGATATTCATATAAGTGATTTCTAGCAAAATTTGTTTATGTGTATATACATGTTACGAAGCACTCTTGAATAGGAGCAAGAGATGCACCGAACCCCCAATAGAAGTGACAAAAACACATTCCGTATTTTGTGACTTACTTAAGAGTCGGTAAAAAGAGATTTGAAATGAATTTTATTCACAAGTTCAATCAAAGTCGATTCTAATCATTAATGCAATTATGAAATTTCAGTATAAAGTTCCTGTGGTATTATAGGAAGGAACATTTTTAATGACAATTCAAAACTCCCAACATTATGATATTTTGACAATTATTTTTGCATTGAGCAACGGAATTAAAAATATCTTCGATAGCTCTTCGTTTTTGAAGAAATGGAAATTGTTATTTTGCTGTGTGCAAAGCTTTATTTAAATGTAATGAAAAACATTACTTGGAGCACGAGAGTCTTGATCTTGAATAATACCAGGAATGAGCGTATGTGGCGCTGGGCAAAGATGGTTCTTTGTTTAAACAGCTCTTTGATACCTTAATTACTTTGTTTGACTTACAGATTAGCTCTTCTCATCAGAAGGTTACCGACCCTTGGTTAAGGACGGTGGTCTGCAAATTGTGTTCCACGGAATCCTAGAGATTCACGTTCTCTATGTTATAATCTCAAGTTCCTAAACCTCATTCCCCACATTAAAACTGAATTTTTTTAAATTTATATTTAACTTTATTTTGTAATATTTTTAAAACTTTTATTGTAATATAGTGAAAGAATATTAAAACACACTTCTTTCTTTATATATTCCACCTACTAGATTACGAATATTCTATATTCTGCTATCCCGGGTTCCACAGAATGGTTTTTACATTTGTTAGTAGATGTTTCGTACAACTAAATGGTTTTCTAATGGGAAATGCAGTTTTTTTTTTTACATTTGTAGAAAAAACACCCATAATGAAGAAAAGAAAGAACAACTTATTCACAGATTCGATGTTAAAATCTAAACTTTAACACAGGAACAGCTCTTAAATTCTAGGTAAAAAAAAATTCATACAAGATACACAAAATTTTTCCCTTGGGTATAAGCATTTTAATACCATTCAGGATAACGAATTTATGTGAAAAACCTTACCCAACGTTAGTGGCTACAAAAACAAAATATAAAAACCAACTAAAAGCAAAATAGAAAATGTGCCTGCAGATAGTTTCAATAGGCCTAGACTTCAACAGTTTGCGAAAAAAAAAAGGCTACATATCCCAGTTACTATATGTAATACATTGTTAGGAGCTACTTGGATCACAAATTAATATTATTGAGTAAGTAAATTACATAATTATATATATATTACGTTAAAAAAATTTAATTAAAAAATTCAGTATCTTTAAAATTGTTTTTCTATAAAGTACCTATAACACACACGTTAGTCTATTTTAAATATTATTTAAAGAAATATTCTTCTTCTAAGTGAGGGGGGAATCGTGTTCCCCTAAAACACTCGGGCAACGCTTCCCAAACTATGGGGCACGCCCCCTAGGGAGCGGGATAATCCTAGGAGAGGGCGCGAGCGTATTAAAAATTCGAAAACAAAAAATTATTTTTGAAAAAATTTAATTTATTGAAAGTAAACGTACAAAATACATTCTGACAATGAAAAATAAAAAAAAAATATTTACACCGATATAATACACTTATAAATGTATCAGTACTGCACACACAATTTACTTTATAATTAATTTAACTATACTAAGTTAAGAACAAGTTTAATAATTACCAGTGACCGCACGGGCTTTTCATATACAAAATTATATGCAAAAATCAATATTTATCTTAATAATTTATACGGTTTATAATTAATCACTTAACTGTGAATTAAGAGTTACGCTATTTATACTCCCCAGTGCGGGCCTTTTGCACGTATACACACGTATGTGGTGTATTTGGGGGGTGGAGAAAGGGAATAAATAAGAAAATCCTCAGAAATAAGTAATTCCTTCGCAAACACTTAAGATAATTTTATTGCATTGCAAAATCTTCGAGGATAATTTTATGAGTAGCAGTGAATAGAAAAAAATAGTATTTCGGAAACACGCATATACATACGTCTGGGGCAATTTACGCACTGACTAAGCGGAGCATTTATATAAGCCGGTGACGAAGAGGTTGAAGTTGTGTTGTAGCTTTAGCGCCGAAGTATCGTATTATCGAATTCAATACTTGGTTATTGTATGGAGGGGCCGCGACGAAAATTGTGATTGAATATTGGGTCGCAAGTATTAAAAGTTTGAGAAGCACTACTCTAAGGGTTGAGTGAGTCGAAAAAGTTTGGTTTAGGAGAATATAAGCTACACCTTCCAGTTTCTATTTAAAATAATATGAATTGATGTAAATCAGAACATTGAAAAATAACGAGAAAAAAAATTCCATATATATTTTTTTAATACCTTTAGGAATTTTTTGGTGTTATTTTAAAAATTGAGTAACTGTCTCATTTTCTTACGGTCATTTTGAATGGCAGAGAAACGCCAGTGATAAATCATTCTAACTCGTAATTTCCCCTCGAAATGACACTATTAAAAAACAGTAATTAATTTTACTGGCAGCAGACATCTTGCAATATTGTTCAAAAGCAACAACCGTACGCTCTTTACATATTCCTTGTCTAGCTGTCATCCACAATCTAATTATCCAGCAATTAAAAACTTTTTTTTTCAGCGAAAAGTTTCAAAGTTTCATGAGAAAAGAGAGGATAAAAAAACCTATTTAAATAGTTTCTTATCACTTTCAATCAAGCCAATACATCTAAATTCTTAGCGGACCCTCTGCAATCGTCATCGCGCGTCATCTTAAGCCTAACGCGATGTTAAAAATGATATTAACTTATCTCTGTGAATATGTGTTGAGCAATAAAAAGAGAAAAGCATGACTAACGCCATCACATCACTGTGTTTGTCTGTCTCGCGGTCATATCATTACCTTTGAGTAAAACCCTGACACATAGATATGTCCTTCACGACTTGAAAACATAATGCAAGTGTTGTCACACAGAAATGATAGCTTAGAAGGAGCAATAATTACATCACAAGGTATGACAGCGCGTGAATGGAAAAACACTTGGCGGGGAGCAATTAAACAGATGTATGGACAAAATTCAGTAGCAATTACGTACAGCATAAACAAGTCCGATTTGGATGATGCGACTGTATCTAATCAAAAAGCGACAGAGAAACAAAAACAAAAAAGAATATGTTAGATTTATCTGGGTGAAATGATATATATAGTATTATTATTTTTCTATAGAGAAAGAGGAAATTGGGGTGATGAAAAACATGATTTGATTATTATTATTATTTAGGGGGAATTATCAAATGGGGTGATCGAGGTATTGACGCGTTGATGGGTCCTTATTAATATTTTGTTCGTTTGTTATTTTTTTCGGTTCTAGATTATTGAGGTGATATCGAGGTACCCAAAGTGGTGCGGAGTTTTTCTGCTAAAATATTAACTGCTTATTAATTTATTATGTTTTTTAGTTTGTCAATATTTATGTAAATACAGTCGGGCCCCAATTTAACGAATTCATCGGATCGGATTTAGCACCTACCTTTTGGAATTTCTATAAGCAACTGCACAAAAAATATCCATTGTTAGAATCTCTGACTATGGATAGTTAAAAGTACTATTAGTGAATTATTACGCACCAGTTAATTGGAAATTTTAAAATGCTGTCTAGAGATATTTAAAATAATAGATGTTTGACTGTCTTTTTATAATTCTGGACTCGAAAAAGTTCTTTTACGACTTCATTGAGAGAAGAAAATTCTGCATTATGTCGATCAGGCTGCATAAAAGAGAAGTATATTTTCACAATTTCCACAAACAATGTAAAATATTAGAAATTTTAACAGTTTTTGATACGAGTTTCATTATCAATTTCTACAACAGAATCGTTATTCATTTACTCCGACAAAATAACAGTTTTCTCAATTTATGTTTCCAAGATGGGCAGTTCGTAATCAAAAGTATTATAATAGTTGAAATCTTAAAATAATCCCTGCATTGTAGACTGAAATGAGATAAGAAAGGAAGTTCCTGTTCTACGCAAGACTCACACAAAGGGTTACACTCATGACTCATCTGCATCTCTAAAAAACCCTAATAACGGTCATAACTCTTGTTCTTGGAAACTTGCCGCTTTCAAGAAAAGACTTTCTCTGTTTTGATAAAAAGGATATGTCATATGAAAAAAAAATCTAATTTTTTTTCTAATACAAACTAATATAAAAAATTTATCTGCTAAAATAATTCATTCATTCGGGGTTTATAATTCGTTAAATTGGGGTTGTGTCTTCCGTTTAATTGAGCAAAGAGAAAAATTCGTTAAATTGCGAAAAAATAAAATACGTTAAATAGGGGTTCTTTAAACTGGAGTCCGACCGTTTGTAATTTGTTTAAATTCAGAAAAAAAAGACAAATATTAATGAGAAAAATGTTATCCAGGAATAATTTATAAAAGTTTAGGATGTTTGTTTTTTGTGTAAAGTAAAAATCTTTTTTAATAAATTTTTGTCTTCATGAAAAATAATTTTATGAATCCTAATTCATACATTTTTAGGAGTATCAGAGGTGTTAATTTTGTTTCGAAAGCTGAAAATGCAAACAATAAACTCTACCTAATTTTAATATTGCATATCTTTTTTTTATTTCAAAAGATTCAAAAAATATTGAAATTTAAAAAAAAATTAAGATGTATTTTTTAAATTTTTTTTAAAAAATCTATTAATTGTTATTCTATTTATACAAAAATGCTACAGTGTAAAAAGAATATATTTAGCTTCATAAATCACTTATAATACTTATTGCTAGTAATTAGAGACACTATTTTAGGAAATATCATGCGCAATGTAAAACTTAATTCTTTCAGAAAAATGTTTCTTATTTTTATATATTTTAAACATTTTACACTTTTTTGAAACCTCAATCCTTCATAAATAATGTGTAAAAGAACAAAACTATTTATTTTTAAACTCAAAGAATTGCATCTAACCAAAAATTGTTGATATTTTTAGCTCTCGAGACAAAGTTAACATCCCTGAAGCCCTTTTTAATCAGGAGTACACCATTCTAATTTGAAAGGAGCCAACTACTAGATTTAAAATCCACGAAGGCCGCACGTAACAAGTAACATTAAAAAAATATTTATCAGTGAGATGCTGTTGTGAAGTGTAGATACTACCTATACATTAGCGCACACAGGAATTTTTCAAGAGGGGGGAGGGTCCAGGGTCGAAAGTCTACACTTCTTGTATCATGCTCCTTTTGATTTTGTCGATTTTCGGGAACAAAAAACAGTAATTATTGAATAAATAATTAGAATTAATTGATAACATTCATCTTATTAATTGCAAATATTTAATTAAATTTTACGTAATGTATACTTAGAATTATGATCAATTGGAAAAAAAATCAAGGGCTTTGGGGGGAGGGTCCGGACCCCTAGCACACCCCCTTTGTGTGTGTCACTGTACCTATTCCATGCAGATCACCACGAGCTGCATAAAATCAATCGGTGGGTTGTACATTCTACACCTCTGTCCAAAAGCAGATTTCGTAAAAAAGAAATAAGGGGTTTTACAAGTGAGTGAATGTTCAGTACTGTGGTAGCAACGAACCACGTAATTTTGAATCGCATTCAGTTGATGAGGATGGAGATATCGGATGAGGACATCTGACTCTCCGTACTTCCACATCAAGCCGACGTGAAGATTTTTAGCCATAGTGTATCAGCTCCTCACATGACGGGTCTTCATTGGTACATGGCCGTTTTCAACCATCCCGGTGCCCTAGGCACTTCAATAGCTATGCTCTCCCCCCCTCTATATTCAGAGCATCTCCCCTCCTCCTTCAGTTCTTACTTTTCATGTTTTGTTTCGGGAGGGATTTTCACTAAACTGTCTTACTCTTTCCCCTTTCCTTGCTTCAATTCCTACTATTAGCTCACACTCTGTATATATTTATTTATCTTCGTGGACTTTTCAATAGTTAAAAAAAAAATAATTTAAAACGCTCAAATGAGCCGAAATTTTGTATACATGATTATTTTGGACGACAATACAGTATAATTTATTTTTAATTAATAAAAATTAATTGATTCAAACATTTAAAGGATTACAAATACAGCTACGTTGGCATCATTTTTGGCGACTTTTTGACGGCGTGTCAAAACATGAAAAGGTCCTTTTATCACATTTAAAAGCGCTAGTTTGAGCTGCAATTTTCTATACATATTGTTTAGGATAACAATTTGATAATTTCATTATAATTGATTAAAATTAATGGACTGAAACTAATTATTTAAAGAATTACAGATACAGCCATGTTGGATTCATTTTTAGCGACTTGGGTAAAAAAATTAAAAGATTTTTTTTCTTACATTTTGAAGCATTCTCTCAGTTGAACTGAAATTTTATATACAAAATCGTTTTGGATGACAATACGATACTTTCATGATAATAAATCTTAGAAAACCAAAAACCTAGTTAGCTGTGACGTGCCAAACCAATCTACCAACATGATCCAGCGCTCCCTACGCAATAGGACATTTTTGTAACCATTCGATTCGCGTGATAATGTAAACAGATTTAGAGAATAGCGGTCAATAATATGTGATGACCCCCCTGGGTCTCACCTTGAACACCAAGATTAATTTGAGGCAAAGAACCATTAAGAGCCATTTTGAATAATAATAATATTTATTTATTATTATAATTTTCTCAAAAAAATCTCTGATAAAATATAATACTATTATGTTACGTCCAATAAAGGGATTTACCTTTATATATATTAAATTAAATTACTAATAATTCAATTAATTACTAATTAAACTCAAGATCAAGCAAGGTCTACCGAAATAGGAGATCCGAGAAATACACGTATTCGAATTCTTAACTTTCATTAACTTTAACTAAGTCGCTTAAACTGACGCTTATTTTAAGCGTACGTAAATTATATTTACCACTGGCTTATATCAGCTTTCTGGTACGTCTAGAAGCACGACGTCTTCACGAATCTAATCTCCTTGAATCTTGTAGTAATAAGTTAAAAGTTAGTGGCTCAATAGCCTTCCATCATCTCTCTTGCTATCTCGCAACGCTCGACTTAAATACCTTATCTAATTTAAATATCCCGTTCATCTTTTTGGAGTTGATTGGAAATAAACGCGAATTTATGTTTCCCAAAAAGACGCATAAGAAGATTAGTGGAAAGGTTCCGTACAGATTCTTTGCAAATATATATATATATATATACACACGTAAGTTTATATTTTTCTCTCTCTCTCTCTTTCTCTTTTTTTTTGTTTAGCATTATTTAAGATGTTTCTTAATATAAAAATAAAGAGCATAAAATACAAGGTGTGACACAAAAAAGGAGTTGACAACAGCTGTTTCGTTGACGTCCTCCCATGTACCTTCTCTATCCATGTAGTTAGTTTCACTTTAATTGATCCCTCCAGTTGTGAGTGTTACGGCATTGAGGGAACACGTGCAACTGCCTTCTGCCGGAACAACATCGAGTTTCCAGTGAAGAAATCGTCCATGGAAACATTCTAAATGTCAACCGAGGCTTATGGAGACAAAACTTAATCTCGTGCGCATGTGTTTGAAAGGTGTAAGTCGTTTTCAGCAGGAAGGGCCAGAGTGAAAAATGATGAACCTGCTGGGCACCGAAGGTCGGCAATTACAGATAAAAAGATAACCAAAATTCATGATATGAGAGGGTTTCCACTCACATCAGTGGTCAGGCTGTTAATCAAACTACTAAATTGAAATGCTAAATAGACTTTATGGAAAAATTAGGAAGAAAAGGGCCAGAATCGGAGCGTGATGGACGACTGTATAACCAAGACAATGTACCCGCTCACACGGCCCTATGTGTCAAGCAGTTCATGACCATCAAAAACATTACTTTGATAGAGCGTCCTCTTTATTTACCTGATTTGGCCCCATGCGACTTTTTTAATTTTATTTCTTGCAGTTAAATCTTTCATAAAAGAGAACCCATTTTTCCTGAGTTTCAGGCAAAATTGGAGAATCTCCTGAAGGGCCTTCCAAAAACCTCGTTGTAGAACTGTTACTAACAATGGTAGCATCGTATGTAAAATATATTTATAAAGTCATACGTGTAACGCTCTTTTAAAAAATATATTAAAAAAAGAAATAGACAACACATATATAAAACATTAACATTTCTCTTCATTATAAATAAATAAAAGTTTTGATGCAAACCTAGTATTTGTACCGCTTTACTTTCACTTCGCAAAATCAGAAGTATAATGTGTGACTTTCCATTTTACACGATTTTAAGCATTCAGTTGTTAAACTTAAATCAACTCAGTTGTTATTTGCCGACTCAAAATATTTTTCTTGGGAAGAAAGTATTTTTACTTAAATATGAGTACAAAAATGAAAAAGTTTACATGTACAAATACGGAAAGAAGAGTGCATGCAATTTTCTCTCTTCAAACAATTAAATCTTTTCAATAATGGTTTTCAGTAATTAATAAAATATTTAAATTCATCTTTCAGATTTTTTCGTAGTCACGTAAATGTCCATAATTTTGAAGATGTTTGTCAAATAAGGTCTAGTACAACTTTATCAACTTCAATCCACTCAAAAATTGACAAGTTTGTAAAGTAGTGCCACAGATCATTGTACCAGATCCCACAGGTCATCGACACCTCTTCTAGACTGTACAATATTCAAGATCACATATATCAATTATCATTTAATTTTCATTTACAACTAGCATTAATGCAAGAACATTGCATCTCAGGGCACTGAAATCAATAAAACAATCATCATCAGTAGACAGTTATTCTTGAAGTTTGATTTCTTCCCAACTTCCTTGAACAAAATTCAACATTTCGTCATCTCGACTCAATGACAAATAAAAAGAACAAAAAAGATTACAGAAATGGAGGCGATTATAAAAATCAAGCTGTTATCTTCATCTTGCGAAGCTCAAATTTTTATTAAATTAAATCACAAATCTCGTTCATTCTTAGATCACTGAAGTGTGACACACATGAAATTAAAATCTAGTCACGATTTCGCTTGAAAAAAGAGAAATATCTCGTATCAAGTCATGATTCTTCCAGTTAAAGAAAACTGAATTAAATAAAATATGCTTCTTCATCCATGTCACGTGATATCTTTCACTGAACACAGCTGTAGGAATTTGTTTTAAAAAGTTTAATATTTTAATGTCCGAGCTTAAGATGAAGTGAGAGTAGATGAATGCATAATATGACTTTCTTATATAAGATTAATTTCAAGGGGAGGAAAAAAAATTTAAACCAGTTTTTTCATTGCTTATATTACAAGGAAAAGAAATTTCTTTTGATTAACTTCTCAGAGCTTACACGAGTTGTATTTATTATCAAAAACAGTTTGTTGAATAAATTAGCATAATTTTTAAAATAAACACACTTCATTGTATAGAACTGAATTCAATACTATTGTGAAACACGCTTAAATATTTTTTTCTTAAAAAAATTACTAGAGTATTAGTTCAAAATATTCAACTCTATCACAGTAAATGTTTTACCCGGTAAAACAATTTCCTAAATTACACATAAATGTAGTTTATTCATTTTCAAAACGTTAAAGCCAAAAAAAAATAAAATAAAAATCTTAAAATTAAGATGATTGATTACGTTGTAAGAAACTGCACAAACGATTAATTTATTATTATTATTATTATTTTGATATTTAATGTCAGGTGAATTAGAACATACACAAAGTTGTTTTAATATTTTTGAAAAAACTATTTAAATGCAATTTTTTTAGACAATATAAAAAAAGAACGACATGCTTCCAAAACATTCTCTTTTCATAAAAATGCTTCCATAATAATATCTTAGCTATAAGTCTAAAATATCTGTACAGAGAGCCTGAACTGAGATTTTCGAAAAATATAATTTAGAAGTGGATTTAGTTATAATTTAATGTATCAAAATAGAGAAATTAAAAAAAAACCTGTTATTATTTCAATGGGTCATAAGTCTGGAAAATAAAATGTGAGAGAGAGAGAAAAAAAATTTCAAAAAATTCTTATTTCAGCTCATGTATAGATTGAGAGTTTTATAAACGTAGCACCAATGGCGTAACGAAGCACACCTCTTATATTAGCACACCCCTTAAGTCGGTATTAGCACACCCCTTGCAAAGTCAGGCTTTGGTCCCCAAGCCGGATCTTACGATGGATTGCGAAACCATTACATAGCATAGGCTTTGCCCCCCCACACACAGTATTCCTGGGTTTGCAGGGGTTTACGTTACGCCACTGCGTAGCATTATAAAGCAACAAGAGGGGATACTGTCAACGTCTTCGTCATTTCAAGCCTCAGTCTAGTGACGTGGACGACACCTTAGCTGACGCTCCCCTCTTCAAACTACCACACCACGCCACTGGGAGGATTTTGGGCCTCTTTAAGTGATTCTAAAATTAAATGTTCTTCCCGTTAAAAATTTGAAATTAGAGCAATAAATAAATTGAAAAAAATTGCCAGTATTTTATTTAATCTGTATTTACTAATTTTTATATGGTAAATTTTATAACTTTTCTGAGATGCTTATGTATGTAACCATTTTAAAAACGTGTGGCCCTCGAACCAAAATGATTATCCCTCTCCTGATTCAATATAAAACAAATACAGAAAAAAGTTGTTTTAAACCAATTATATTTTACAAGACTATCATTACGCTTTCGAATATGAATTACTTTTTTCGGTTATGTTAGTTCCCCCAAATAGTAATACCACGAAAAAGTCAAGAACGAAATAAAATGTTGTGGAATGAGTGAGTAAATATTAACGTCGCCCTGTTCCTGAGGACTTTTGGTGACGGACCTCATAATTTTGAACCATAGTCAAGTGACGAGGACTACACCTGAGCTGGAACTCTCCTCTCCTAACTACCACACAAACGGAAGGACGTTTGAGCTCTCGACAGATTTAAAGTGCATCGCTCCCCTACGTGACGGGTCTTTAGTGGTACTGGGCTCGAACTCATAACATGCAAGCCATGACCTGATACTTTTACCACTGGGCTACAGCAGCCCCCAAAATGTTGTGGAATAACAATAACAGAAAAAAACCAGCACTTTCTTTCACAATTAAAATCATCATTAAATCATAATTGAAGTTCCTGTCCAATAAACGCAATACAACATTTCTATTCACATCCCAAATTACCTTCAGAAATCCATAACGAAACCCAAATGCAATAGCAAGTAGTATCCAAATTTCTGTTTTTATCTCGAATAACGACTTTATGGAAAAATTTAAACAAAAAAAGGACAAAATGAAGTATCTTAACGATGAAATCAAGGGCACTTGGTGTGTTAAAGATGTTCAGCAATTAACACCTCATAACTTACCCGACAAAGTGATGCTGTTTGGCAAATCCGCCCGATGCCCAACGTGGGAGGAGGCGTTGAACGTGCGGGGTCACCCTTCGGAATTGGGACTCGGAGGGTGGCATCGGCTGGAATGGCAACCCCCCGCTGACATCAAAACAACCGTAGATGCCATTTAACCTAATAACAACCACTCGCTGCCTTCTTTCGAGGAGATGTTTTTTTTCTTTCCTCTTCCTTATTCTCTCTGTGCATCTGCTTTGAGACGTATTATTTTTTAAATTTGTAAGGATTCGATTTCTACCCGTGCGTTCGGATCTCGAATTGTTGTGAAATATTAAAGTCGAGTAACTTGGATAAGAGAATACACGAAATATATTCAGGGGTAATCAAAAAATTGCATACACACTTGAAGATTGGGTAATAGGTCAATGCCATAATTTTGAGATGGCACAGCGTTTCTCAAACTGTGGGGTGCCCCCACCTAGGGGGGGCGTGATAACTATATGAAGGGGGAGCGAGCCTATTGAAAAGTCGAAAACCAAAGATTATTCTAAAAATTATTAATTTATTGATAGCAAACAAAACAAAAATAAATAAAATACACGTTTACACTGATATAATACACTTATAAATGTAACAGTACTGCACGATGTATTTTATAATTAATTTAACAATACTAAATTAAGAACAAGCTTAATAATCACAAGTGACCCCATGGGCGTGTCATAAAATTATTTACCAAAATTAACAACTATCTTGATAATTTGTACTGTTTATAATTAATTCTTTAACTGCTGATTGAAAAAGTTACGCAATTCACTCCCCAATGACACCGTTCTCCTAATAGACCCCCCGTGTGACGCATGTGATGTATTGGAAGGGGCAGGAGGAGAGAGCAATTCCTCTGAAATAAGTAAATCCTTCGCAAACTCTGTCAAAGTCCTTTTATTGTATTCCAAAGCCTTCGAAATAATTTTATGGATAGCAGTGCATATAGAAAAGATTATACTTCGGAAGGACGTATATATACGTCCGGGACGATCAACGTTTTGACCAAGCGAGACGTATATATACGTCCGGGACGATCAACGTTTTGGCTGAGCGAGACGTATATTTACGCCAGTGACACTTACGAGGTTAAAATCATATTGCAGCTTTTGAAAAGTATAGTGCTGTTGAATTCAAAACATTGTTATTGTATGGAAGGGGGGGCGATGAAAATTGTGATTGAATATTGGGTGGCAAATATTGAGAGTTTGAGAAGCACTGGTATAACATTAAGTTGTAAGAGTTGGTATTAACAGTTGGCATTAGTGTTGTGACATGTTCACCAATAGTTTAGCTATAGATGGTGCTAGTGTTTTAATAGGGAAAATGAGACCATGGTCAGGGACATGTTAAGACTTCTTGAGACTCTAGGCCTCAACGCAAATGTAAGACCACCACTTATGACCATAAAAGTACACAGTATAATGTGTCCAACTGGTACACAAACCTGAAACAATGACTTATAATCATACAAGCCAAATCAACTAATTGCCGCCTTTTGCCTGAATGAGTAATGAGTGTGTGTGGTGGTTGGCCAAGGCCTATACATGGATGACGATCATGAAATGTAGCCAGTGGAAATATCGTCCAAAATTCCCAGTTTTTCGGAGAATACAACCGCAAATAACATTTTACCGTTGAAATTATTCGAATCACAATCGTATAAAGGCTGAGTCGAGAACGAAACGAGGACCTCCTTCTGGCCTAGATCCCGGGCCCAGTTAGTCCATGACTTAACACGTCCTTGACCATGGCGCAAGTACGTCTCTGCTTGAAAAGAATTTTGAAATAGT
Organism: Trichonephila clavipes; assembly: GCA_019973935.1. NCBI lineage: Eukaryota > Metazoa > Arthropoda > Arachnida > Araneae > Nephilidae > Trichonephila > Trichonephila clavipes. The sequence goes on along the minus strand of BMAU01016044.1, from coordinate 52,373 downwards.
ATTGGAAGTTCGAGAATATCAATGAAGTGCGATGACATTGGAAGCAACAATATGGAACAAAACCACCAACACGCTTAAGTATTGCTAGCCTTCACGATAAGTTTGAAACACATGGATCAATTAAGAATATTAATAAAGGACTATCCAACAGCCACGCATTCAGATGGTCACCACAAAAATTGGCATCACAATCTGCACGTTGAACAGGTGTGAGTAGAGTTAACGTAGGTTATATATATATTTTGCAAAGAGCAAATTGGAAAGTTAACATACCACAATTGTTACACATAGGGAATGAGAATGACACAGACGAGAGCTCAGTTTTGTTGAAGGTACCTCGCGCAGGTTGAAAATGATGGCAATTTTGCTTTTACTTACGAGGTTACCTCAAGAACGGGGTGTACAGCAAGAAACCGTACACACCAGAGAAACTGAAACGGCTGGTCACGCAATTCCAGTTCACGCAACTCTGAATGCTGTCAGCAGCAATGAACGGCCTCGTGCTCAAAAACGTTTGGGGAGGCTGATAGATTACACATTGAACACTTATTGTAACTTTGTCATATTATACGTTTTATGTATACACACACACACACACACACATGTCACTGTAATACTTATAGTAATATATATATAGGGGTTTTCCCCCCGTCAAAGTGTGAATACATTTTTTGCGATCACCCTTGTATACATGCGTCAATTTCATCAAAAAAATATTATGAATGGAAGATGCGACAAAGTAGAAATTGGAGGTAAGCTATCTTCTGATATGTCAGTGCAAGTCCCCAATTTGGAGCACAATTTAAACTAGAAGAAATATTCCAATATTAAAATGAACACACGTGGTTATGAAATGTACATCCGTCTAAAGTGAGCGAATGTTAACGCGTCATCCTATAAAACAACACGAGATCTATTAGCGACGGACCTCGATCAAGTAACAGAACGACACCTGAGCCAGCAACCTCTCTCCAAATTATCCCACAGCACCAACGGAAGGACTTTGAGCCTTGAAAGGTTTGTCAAACATTTGCTCCTCTACACAGAGGGTCTTCATTAGCATCACGACTCAAAATCTAGGCCACGAGCTCATGTCCATGACCACTCGCTACAGTTTACGAGTACAAATCAGGAAAAATTCCCGAGTGAGTGAGTGAATATTAACGTCGCTCTATTCAGCTACTCGAGGGAGTTTAGCGACGGACCTCCTCTCTAATTTTGAACAATGTTCAAGTGAGTACGGCACCTGAGGTGGCACCTCTCTCCAAACTCCCACACCAAACCAACGGGAAGACATTTGAGTCTCGATAGATTAAATGAGCATCGCCTCTGTACACGATGGGTCTTCCAGTGGCATTAAACTTGGACTCATGACACGCCGGTCACGAGTCTGGGATCTTGACCACTAGTCTTCCACGGCCTTTGTAGAAATCAGACAAAATGCCCGGTACTGTTGCTATTTTACATTAGACGGCGTCCTATCGTTGTAATTATATAAATGCTTATGACTACGAGTAATTACTGAAGCCTACATTTCTATAAATTTTAAAACAGTCACTAGATCGAATTCAGTGAATATTGATTAATATGATCTAGCTTTTGGATGAAGAAGTAGCAGACAGCATGTCCCACGTGTAATACAGGACAGGGGTGGACAAATAGCAGCCCGCGGGACCCATGGAGCCCGCAAAGAGTTTTTTGGGGGTCCAGCAAGAGGACCCGAAAACCAAATAGAAACCGATGTTCTTCATATTGGGTCGGCAAATAATATTTGTGAGCAGTATTTCTTGTACGGAGATCAGCAAGATTAAATATAGATGCAAGTTAGGTGACATTAATTTATATACAGAAATGTAAGAACAATAAACTATTTCACTCCTAATTTCAGAAAAGGTACATTTGTCTGATTAAATTGACTCTAAAATTAAATGTGCTTGCAGCAATAGATATGAAATTGAATAGAATAAAACTGCCACCATTTTTTAAAACTTATATTTTAAAACTTGATTTCTAAGGTACAATTTATAGCTTTAGCGAAATACCAAGCTAACAAATTGATGCAATCATTCAAAAGAAAAAAAAGAAAAGGAAAAAAAGCGCAGCCCACCGGTTTCTTCTACTTTCACAATGTGGTGACCGCGGTAAGGTAACGGACTCAAGGCCGGTGTGTCATGAGTCCGAGCCTAGTACCGCTGAAGACCCGTCGTGTAGAGATGTGATGCACGTTAAAAATGTCGAGAGCTCAAACGTATTCCCCTTGGTGTTGCGGGGTGTGTTAGTTAGGAGAGGGGGGTGCCAGATCAGGTGTTGTCTTCGTCACTTGACCATGGTTCAAAATTACGAGGTTTGATCGCCAAAAGCCCTCGAGTAGCTGAACAGTGTAACTTTAATGTTCACTTATTCTCTTCCCAATGTGGCCTTTGAACCGAAACAATTGCCTACCCCTAAATAAAAAGCAAATATGGAACATATTTTAGGCGAGAAAGATGTGTTAATTGAGACAAAAATGAGAGAATTATAATTAAATATGCATTTCTTTACTACAGTAACATTAATTCTAAATCAGATTGCAGTTTTAATGTTTATTATTAGTTTTTTTTATTGATGGCAGAAAATATAATTTTCGTACACCGTAACACACGGAACTTACAGAAGAAAGTAAAACAAACTAAAAGATAAATAGAATAAATGTAAATAACAAAAACAAAAGTTAAGAAATAATGAAATAACAAAAAAAAATGTTACAAAGTCAAAAAAAAAATACATTACAAAATAAAACAATCACGTAACAAAACCAATGCAATAAAGTTACAGAAAAAAAAGAAAATTTATAAAAATTACAAAATAAAGTGAACGAAGTTTTACTTGAAACAAGTTGAAATAAATTTAGAAGGCCAGTTGATTTTAAGAGCACGCAGTTTAACTTTCAGTCATTCTTTCTTGAATTTTGAAAAAAAAAAGACGGGCTCAATACTTTGCTGTCCACCAACACTGCAGTCATAAAATTTGGAAGGGTGCAAGTTAAATCTATTGAGGTACGCTTTAAAATAAACATGGCCAGTAAGGAATTGTATGATTTTATAATTTGTTAAAAAGTGATCACAAGATGATATTCATGAAATGGTCGGAAAATATATTTCTTTGTCAGAAAAGAGTGATCAGATTGCATGTACTGAGTGTTCCAAAGAGATACAATGTTCGGAATATTAACTGATATTTCAATCCCTCGCTTGGTTGCAGCTTTTGCCAAGAAATCAGCCCTTTAGTTTCCAACTATTCCAGTATAGCCACGAACAAAAGTAAAAGACACTAGGATATTTGAATACTTATGAACTTTAAGATCCTGTTGAATTTCCACAAGAATATTAGTGCAAGATGAAATATTTTGTAGAGTTTCTAAGGAAGAACGATAATCTAAGCAAATCAAACTCTGAAGACTCCTGATTATATATATATATATATATATAGGTTCTATTCTTTACCATTAATAAACCTCAAGGCAAACTTACAGAAATGTTCGATGTCAAATTGAATTTAAGTCAATATGGATATTATAACTGATTTGCAGGTTTCTCTTGAATGCCCTTTAAGGTAAAGAACAAACCCAGTTAGCTAGTTTGTTGAAAGTTTGCGAGCCCCCATGCCTGAGTTGATATCAATATATTACAAAATTCGTAGAAATATCAAGTTTTCAATAATGTTAATGTGAAAGAGACATGTCTTAAAACCATTTTCTTAATATAAACTTAATTTTAAATCCAATTTACCTCGCTAATAATAGAATGAACTGTATAATGACACATCCTCCTTCTACTATTAGAGTTAATAAAGGTATTTTATGGTTCGTTAGAAAAACAATAGGCTAGTGTGTCCTCACTATGTATCATTTTCTGAACTCTTTTATATTCACACTTAATATCCCGTTCTGGCTTGAAAACTATTCCCAATAATTCTCCTTTTATTTACAGAGCCCAAGCAAGCAAAATGATCACGAAGAACCTTGTTTCCAAAGAAACCAATGAGCACACCGAACAACGAAATGAAATTCCCTTATCAAAACTCGATCCTATAAATAAAAGGATCTTTCGAAGTTATTAAGCAAAATGCCGCCTTGTGACATCTTAATTTCTAAATTAACACCCAGAACAACTCTGCGTTTCCTTATTAGAGATTGCCCGAAATAAAAGATTACTATAGAGGTAGTTATTAAATAAATAAAACCTCCACCGCGTATGCCCCGTAGACATTTCCAACCCCCGAATTCAATTCACAAAGCGCCATCCATTCCCCAAAACCCGGTGGCAACCTTAATCTCGATACAATAAAGGTAATAGAAATGAATTTCCTGAACCATCCACCGTTAATTTCGTTGATTAGCTCCACTCGGGTGTCGTCCACCCCTTTCTCAACCCTCCCCCTCCTATCCTCGGAAGGACAACCGCTCTCCAATACACCCATCGATATTAGGGAGATGGCAATTTAATCAAATAAAGACTTTTTACCCATCCCACCTTTACAATAAAACGTCGGTAAACACAATTTATATATATACACACGCATGCACGCACACACGGTACATTTTTACCACCAACAAAAGAGGCCGTTTCCTAGGAACGTCAGCAGAGGTTTGATTGACAGGTCCCGAGATGAGAAGTAGATAAAAGAAATAAAGAACAATAATAATAAAGAAGAAAGAGGAAAAAAAGAAGAGGAACCGATCCTCCCCCAACTGTTGGTCCACCTCGGTATGTATTGCAGCACACCCAATTTTCACCAACGCCTCCTCGTGTACATACATAGTCACCTGGGTCGATAGCTTCACTGCCTTCCCCCCTGGCAGACCTGGAAACGGATCCGGCATAAAAGACCAATTAATATAGCTACCTTAGAGTGGTGAAAAGAGAGGTGGTACCGCGAGTTCTGCGTCGATGGCGGAGGTTGTTCGATTATTCAGTAGTATCTTCGTTCTCCATCGATCTCGTTTCGGGGGAACACAATACCACTGCGGTGGGGGCGAGTGTGTGAGTTCTTTTATCCCGGCCGTTGACAGGCGTCACATTTTAACACCTTATACACCATTGTGAGCAGATTAATCTGCCAACCATCGATTGGAATCGTCGAAACCAAACAAGTCGACAAGTAACCGGTGTCTGCAATTACGTGTCTTCGACTTGCAATTTGCTCCAACAATACAAGGGGGTGGCAAAAGACGCATTTCGACTGTCACATGTGGTGGTTTGGGTGTCTTCTGCGATATTTTCCCTTCGCTCCCACCCTCCTCCTAGTTTATTTTGTTTGTTGAAGGTGTATAAATTTGATGTGTCATAATGAGAAGGGTGGTATTAATGGCGAGAAGAAATATGTTTGCGCGGGGGAATTAAAATTTAATCAATTCCGTAAATCAAATTATAAAAAGAGAAGGAAATTGATTGAGTCGGAAAGAATAATTATTTCTTGAAGGAGTATGAAATGCAGAAACTAAGTATGTCGAAGACACAATAGGAGTTTTATATGAGAAAGAAAATGTATTTGTGTTTTGAGTGTAAAGACATAAATCTTACATATACACTTTGTGCAATAAGTATTTAAGGCTACACAGTACCTTTTTATTGTTTTGTGGAGAGACAGTAATACTTAAAGTAATGTATAGTTTACACTTTCAGATTACATTATTAAGTTGATTCGGAAAGTAAAAAGTCATTTTGACCCCAGCGATATTATAATTTTAAAGAATTAAGATGTTTTGAAATTTATATAAAATGCTCAATTTTTAGACTTTTTTTTTTATCGATTTTAAGTAATTTATGTTTTTTAGATTATTGGGAACAAAAGATAGGATGAATTTTTAAAAATCCAATCACTATTTTATTTTTAATAGTTATTTTTATAGATAAACCTACTAAAAACAAAATATTCTATAAATATTAAATTTAGCATTTTTTTTTAAAAAAAAGAGTAACTATAGATATATATATAGAAGAGAGAGAGAGATCTCAGACCTAATTCCATCCGCTTTGACTGTGGCATTGTCTCAACAGGAAAAAATTAATGAAAACAAAGCACAGAGCTTCCAAATTATATGAACTATATGTAAAAATAAATATTGGTCTTGAAATTAATCTTAATTATAAGTAACTATGAGAGAACTCAAAAAACTCAAAAGATAAGCAAACAGGAATGATATTAGTAATGAAAATTGCAGTTATATAAGAGCCATTTCACACTGTGAAACTGGATTGTGCTCAAAAGTATTTATAATTAATTCAATTTAGAAGTGTGCAAAAATTTATAAATGTGCACAGGAACGATATTAACCAGTTATGATAAGCTTTTACATTCCCATCTAAACTGTCATATTTTGTTCTCGTTTTTGTAGTTTTGCTGTTGTTTGATGATCTACAAACAACATTTTGAACTTTTTCTTCATTGTGTCTTTTTGACAAGGCGAAGTGCTACATTATGATTCCATGGTTTTCTTCATAAAGATCTTTAAACAGCATTTGAAAATTTCAAATCAACTCAAACGTTTCATCTGTAACTCTTTTCTGATATTTACTTTCGCTATCTTGATTAATATGCATTATTTCACTACGTTCTTCAATTGCTTGATCAGTTTCAACTTTCTTCAATAGGGATCACAGATGCCCATTTTTTTTAATATTTTGCTTATTTACATTTATAAACCATAATAAGTCGTACAACACAGCAATCAAAACTACAAAATTGTTTACAGTAGCATGTTCTAAAAAAATAATTGTGTTAAACGTTTTTCATTATGCATTATATGTTTCAGAATACTCATGCTTATCCATATATCATAAAAATCTTTCACACGGAAAAAGATGAAATAGAAATATATTATATATATTTACAAGTTCCCTAAAAAAAGACGGAGATAACCATATCAGTAAGTTCGAAGGTCAGCTAAAGTAATATTTTAGGTTAAAAGAAACGCAATAAAAAAATATCTCATCGTTTGATATTGTTAAAAGAGACGTAAAAAAAAATAACCATCTCGCATAGTTCTCATATTGACCGCAAAGCAAACAAAATATTTTTTTAATTTGGTTATAGGATTAAAGATGGCTAATGAGTGTTTGAAGTGGAATCTTTTATTTTTGATGATCCCCAGATGATAAAAATAAATTATATCAGTGTAAATGTGTATTTTTTATTATGTCAGAAAGCATTTTGTTTTACTTTATTCCAAAAAATTATTTTTTTAAACCTTTTATTTTCAATATGCTCGTGCCTCCCTCGCAGGGTTACCGCGCCTCCCCCAGGGGGGCGCGCCCCACAGTTTGAGAAACACTGCTTTAAACTTATTTATCTCAGAAAGATAAAATAGTAACTAGTTTGTCTTCATTTAAAATGCTAAGGCTTTTTTTTCCTATAGTGACTAAAAAAATGCTTTGAATTTTTCTTTTTTTACCAATTGCTAATAATACATGTAATAAAAGTTGATACGCATTTTTGAATCAAAGCAACACTTATATTTTTAAAAAAATAATTAAAATTAGAATTTACGCATTGTTTAAGGAATTCTCAATAAGCATTCATAAAAAGAACTAATGTACGAGTACCAATCATGTTATCGCAAAACCCACACCAACTTTTATTATAAATAGTTTGACATGCTTGTACGTAAACTTTTGTATAAGAGGAGTAGCATTTTAAAATAACTAACAAATTTTAGATTTTTTTCTTAAAAAATTAAATAGCTAAATTTTTATGAACTTTTAAGCACACAAATTTTTTCACATAGTATACACACATAGGAGGCAACCAAAAAAATTTTGAAAATCCTTAAACTAAAAATTTTGGCTTAAATCGTACCATGTCCCCTTAAAATGAAACCGAAACTAAGATCTAGACTTAGAAAAGTTCAAATATCTTAAGAACTAATTCTTTTTAGATCTAAAACTATGGGGAAAGCTTTACAAATATATAAACCATAGGAAAATGCAAAAAAAGTAAAGAAAAAAAAGATACTTTTGTTATTTTTAGGGTACTGTTATGCCATAATGCATTATACAAAAATATTTTAACTGCCTAAAATCTTGTTTAACTTAGAGAATAAATAATTTAAAAAAATCCCTGCAGTTAAATCGCAGAAAGAAGTGAATATGCTTTTTCGATATTAAAAAGCTAAAAAAAGATTTTTATATTAAAAACATTTGACTAAAGCTGATTTGTTTCTTTATGTCAAAATCAACTAATAATCATATATAAGTATAGTACCTGAAATGGTATCGAGTCTTCAAACTTCCAAAAACTTCCGCGGTTGTCAAAAGGCTACGATCGTGAACTCTTGTCCAGCGTTGTCGAGTAGTAAATCAGATTTTCCTTATCACTGAAGCCTCGCTGACAGAGTAGTGTGGAGATTTGGAGAGAGGATAATATTAGATATACGGGTGCATATTTCTTGCTTTCACGAGGTTATAAGAATATTAAAATATTTTTCTGCTCGAAAATGTGTAGTGAGCATGTTCTGTGCTCTTTAAAATTAACCAAAGAAAGCTTTTTAGGGTGCCCTGAGTTTGGCCATCGAGTCCACTAAAAACCCACCGTGTAGAGGGGCTAAGGCATGTTAAAACTTCCGTGGCTCAAGGACCTCACGTGGCGTGGGATTTAGGATACTAAGATGCCAGCCCGTTTTCCTGGTTACTTAAATGAGTTTCATAATTTTGAGATCTGTGCCTAAAAGTGCCACCTAAAGTGTGCAGTACCTGTATTTGAAAAGAAAGAAAAAATGAATATATAGTGACTGGCAGCAGCTCGGATAGTTCAATTATGTTCTTGAAAGCAGGGGCGTAACTACCACCCCATCAATGATATGAAGACCCCAGGCTACTGAGACCCCAACATATTTAAGCAAAAAATCATAAAATATCAAGGGTTACCCGTAAAAATGATACCGGGTTCTCTCTAGTCTAGACTCGCCAGTGTTTGTAACCAATTAGTAAAGTGTTCAGGTTTAGCAGTAACATCCTACTCAAATGATTTTTCGGGCCACTTTATATTATATTTGAACTAATTATACAAACATTCATTGTATTAAAATAGAGGCAACGTGATAAAATAGAAACAGTTATGGGATTTATTTGTTACAAAAAGCTGTACTAAATACAAAATTATTGCACAAAATACTCCGCATTTTATATGAATGTATTGAATCTCGCAGTCACAAAATTTTTCCCAGCTCATTTGTCGATATCGGCATCTAGTGTGTTCGAAAGTATGAGGCCGCTTTCATATCAGCCAGGTTGGATGCGCATAAATGGAATTTAAAAAATGTTTAGCAAGCTAAACAAGCGAATTTGATGGGGCTATGGTAGACGAGTAGTCGGAATTCATCGATGTTTTTGCAGAGTCGCATGTTTGAATCTCAATTCTAATGAATGATTTATAGTGAAAAGGGCCCTATGCATATTAAATCTATGAATGCTATCGATCCTCATGTTAATGTCGATATAGGGTTAACTTGATTGAGTGCCTACTCATATATCGAAATCGTCATTTGCAGGGATGTCTTAAGGTATGGGAGAACTGGCCGGGTTCAGTCCCTTAGTTACAATGGAGGCCTCTTCGTTCTCCACGCGGCCTTAATAAGATCATGGTTCGAATAATTTCTACAGTAAGATGTTTCCTTCGGTTGTATTTTCCGAAAAACTGGGAATTTCGGGCTATATGTCAACCGGCTGCTTGTGATGACCGTCGTCCTTGTCTAGTCCTAAGCCATACTCTATCATTACTCATTCAGTCAAAAGACGGAAATCGGTCGAGCCGATTTATGCAATTGTAAATCATGCACATTTATTTGTTTCGGGTAGTATGATATCTACTACCTACTTTTAAGGGTCCTAGGTAAGGCCTACATTTGTGTAGGTGCCCCAGGGCTTACTTTTGCGTAGTTGCCAAGAGTCTCAAGCAGTGGCATAACTGAGACTATTAGGGCATGCCGCAAAGTCAGACTTTGAGCGCCCGTATCTTACAATGGGTACGTACTTGGCATCAGTTATGCTTTGGGCTTTCTAAAATGCGGGGGTCTACGTTAAACCGTTGGCTTCAAAAAATCTAAAGACGTTCCTGGTCATCTGATTGCAATTCGAAATTCGGAAGCTGGGAACACTTGTGACAAACAGAAATAGAGAGCTCGAAGTGTTCACTTCAACTAAAAATGGAATAAAATGGCTTAAGAGATTGACGACAGAGTAAATATAGTCACGAAGAACAAGACTTTAAAATTATTTTTGGCATCTAGATTCCTCACACTCCCGTTAATCACTGCGTGACCCCACATCAGATCGATTACAGGAGATTAAATAAAAACGCAACCAAATCCATACTATATTCCACCAGTTATTTTAAATCCTTAGGAATGAACTTTAGAGCACAGAAATAGCAGGCCGTAATCCCTTTCTCTTTAAGTGCCAATACTTCCCCGTGGTGCCTGGAAATCTTTCCATAATCAATTCCGTCTTCCCTGCCTATTGGATGATGGATGGGACTCTGGGGGAAGCCGCGCGAGCAAGTTGGAACCTCCAGTTATGACGTTCGGGGTAACAGCTTCTTGTTATTTATTTCTTCGCTGCGATTTCCTTTTTTTTTCCACCCCGCTGTTGGGTGTCTGTTAAAGTGAGATTCGAGGTTTTTGCTACCTGGTGGTCTTTTCGCAGGTCGAACAGATTGGAGGACCTCTACTTGATCGGATTCGAAGACTGGTTGCGAGATGCCTTTTTTTTTCTTTATCCCACTGCTCACGCACTTTTTTCTTCTTTTCGAAATCCAGCGACGTCAACGACTTTGTTGTGGATGAGGAATGGGTAGTACTTGGTGAAGTCACGGATAAGTTTGTGGCTATTATTTTATTTTATTTATTTAAGTTGTGGCAATGAATGCTTTAACTTTTGCGCTTTCCACTCATTATGCAATAGAATTAACCATCAGCATTTTTTACGATAAATCTTACTAAACTGTGTGTTTCGGATAACGCCTCTTGTTATAGTCAAAAACTTGTGACTGGCGTATAATATCAAACTTGTACTGTAGTATGAGACCTAATTAAGAACGACCATGAAGAGAAGCCGATGAACTTAAATCTGGCTCTAAGTCGGCACTTAGACATGGTAGCCAGGGACATCTTAAGGTATCCAACTACCCTAAAACCATGGGTTTTTTTTCAAAAATTGACAAATTTTGTTTATGACTTTATTTTATAGGCCATCCTATTAGCTCAATAAAAATAACAAGTTTTTTTATTTTCCATTCACTAGAACAAAAATACAAGTGTTTTAGTAAAAGCAGTTGCCATACCTTTACACAAGATGTTCAATGTGAAATGTGTTTTTTGCAAAAAGTTTTGAAAATAATTAAATAAACTTTATTTTAAAATTACTTAATAAAATAAAATTCTGAAAATTTTTCTGATTCTTCTGCATAACAGTAGAAGTGTTTTGACCTTCAGATTTATCAATCACTGTTTTATTTCAGAATCTACTGTCTTTATGTGATTATAATCACTGTCTTTTTAAGCAATTTCATATAATCACTAAGATAAAGTGCTCTAACTTTTGTAACTCTCTTATCCTGAAGGCCATGTTAAACATGAATAAAAAAGTAACACATCAAAACTAAAAAATTGAGAATTTGTTTTTAAAATTTTTGTACAGAACTAGCCCCGTTTATGTAATTTGTTGTACATTTTTACCAGTTTTTTCCTATTTTAAAAACTTTTTACTTTCATTTTTAGGATTTTTTTCTTAAGATATACTAAATAAATCCAAAAATCCCAAAAAAATCCTTATATTTCCATTTTTTCAAAAAGTTGTCGCGAGTAGTCGGATACCGTAAGACATCTGGAGACCCTGGCCTCTTATGCAGAAATAAGGCCGACCTATGACTCTTAAAAGGGGATAATATATAGCATACGTTGTCAAATACTCGGTACAAACGGTACTCGTAACAATAAATGCGTGTGACACACGATCGCTCTAACCTAGGCACAAACAGACTGCCGCCTTTCGACTAAATGAGTAATGATAGTGTATGATGATAGGCCGAGGCCTACACATGGACGACGGTCGTCACGTAATAAAGCAGTTTTACTACTGTTGCCAGTTGGCATAGAGTTCGAAATTTTCAATTTTTTGGAGAATGTGGGGGTAAAATTTGATCATTAAAATTATTCGGATCATGATGTAATTGAGGCCGAGTAGAGAACTAGGCGACTCCCTCACTGATATATGATGTCCTGGGACCGGACTCAGTTAGCCCATGCCTTAGGACGTCCAAGAGGGTAGCTTGAAGGAGGTGTTTATTAACATCGCACGCTAAAGCAACATGAGGAGTATTGGGGACGGACTTTTTCATTTTGAACCATGACCAAGTGACGAGGGTGATACCCGAGCCGGCACCTCCATCTCTAAACTACCACACGAATGGGAGGACATTTGTGCCTCGACATGCATGCATCGGTCCCTCTATATGGCGGGTCTTCAGCGGTACTACGCTTGAACTCATGACAAGCCAGCTACGAGTCCATTAACTTGACCACTTGTCTACCGCGGACACTCTGTCAGATTTGATTTGATTTAATATTAACGTCGCACTGTTCAGCTACACGAGGGCTTTTGGCGACGGACCACGTAATTTTGAACCATGGTCAAGTGACGTGGACGACAACTGAGCTGGCACCCCCTCTCCTAACTACCACACCACACCAACGGGAGGACATTTCATCTCTCGACAGGTTTAACGTGCATCGCTGCCCTACACGTCGGGTCTTTAGTGGTACTGGGCTCGAACTCGTGACAAGGCAAGCCACGGTCCGATACCTATACCACTCGGCTACCGCGGTCACGGACACTCTGTCAGACACTAGCATTAAAAGTGCATTTACTTTACAGTCCGCTAAAGTGGTGCCTGTCTTTGATTGTTACTGTTTTGAAACATCTGGAAAAATGTATAATTCTTTATGAATCACACTGTGTAAGGCATGGGTGTGTAATACTTGGGTCACAAATTAATATTATTGTAATTTTTTTAAAATTACAATAAAATGCTTTAATAATAAATGCAGTACTTTTTCTTATTTGTCTTTATATAAATATTTATAAAAATGTTGATATACTTAAAATGTTCTTTTAAGTGTGGGGAATGGTGTTCTTCGAAAACATCTTACAGCTCTAAGTTTTCCGTGAGTAGAGAAATTTTGCTCTATTCGATAAAATTAACCCCTCCAAGAAAGGTAATCTAAATGGATTATTTCATCGTGAGTTCAATACTTTAAGGCTTAGCTGTGAATTCATTTAAAAGCAAATTAAGACATTTGTAAGACAATAGAAGTGAATGTTAATATCCACAAGAAAATGTTCCTAGTCAAAAGAATGACACTTCTATGAACCATTCGTGGCTGTTAAAATATCTATACAAATTCACCCGAGAAAAACAGGCTGCAATAAGAAAGTTAAAATACTCCACCAAAAACTACTATCTAATAACCTCGGAAGCAAAAAAAACTACAAACGATATTTCTCGAATGCATGCAGCAATAACCGTAACGGAGTCACGTATCGAAAGGATAAAAAAAAACCTATCTTCTTCACGTTCAATCAAATCTTTTGCGATGGTAAAAAGGGAGTGTTGCAGAACGTCTGCCTACGCTACTTGGGGCAAAAAATAAACATTAATAGATATAGGAAAAGATATAAATAAAACTCACACGACGCGCAAAGGAGTGTGCCAGATACAGGATGACAGCCCGAGAACCCGTTGTAAGGAGATCTATGGGTTCATTCGTAATTTCCAATGTTCGCGGGCCGATTAAAGGGCGATTTCGATAGTTGAATTGAGATTCTTTATCTATATCGATTTTTAAGTCGTTTCAACTGTGTTTATTTTTCTTCTCCTAAGTTGTCATTTATTTAGTATTTCGTGAACGTTACTGGTAAAAATAATTCCATTTTTGACTAGGTAAATATTTTTTTATGCTATCAAAGCTGATGTTTTAATCAGTGGTGTACATAAAGGTGAGGTTCAGAGGTTCACTTTTCTACCACTCTCTTTTTGTATAGAGCAACAGATTTTTTTTACTATAAAGAATATGCTTTCCTCTACATAAAGAATATGCTCCCCCCTCCTATAATAGAGGTCAGTGATTCGCTACTGGTTTTAGATACCTATAAATTGGTTTGATCATCAACTAATCCAACTATAATTTTATGTTATGATACTCGCCAGCTTTCACCAATATTGAACGTTATTTTAAGTTATCCGACTTCTTGCGACTTTTTTTTAAAAAAAAGATGGAGGTATGGAGATTTTTGTGTGGTTTTTAGATTTATTTAGTACATTTTAAAGGAATGTGCTAAAATTAAGAAGAGAAAAATAAATTATTACTGCGAAAATGGGGAAAAAATGGGTAAAAATTGACAAAATATTACATAAACGTGCCCTACTCTGTACGAAAAATAAATGAACTAATTCTCACGCTTTCAATTTTGTTGTGTGGCCGCGGTAGCCGAGTGGTATAGGTATCGGGCCGTGGCTTTCTTTGTCACGGGTTCGAGCCCAGTACCACTAAAGACCCGCCGTGTAGGGCAGCGATGCACGTTAAATCTGTCGAGAGCTGAAACGTCCACCCGTTGGTGTGGTGTGGTAGTTAGGAGAAGGGGGTGCCAGCTCAGATGTCGTCCACGTCACTTGACCATGGTTCAAAATTACGTGGTCCGTCGCCAAAAGCCCTCGTGTAGCTGAACAGTGCGACGTTAATATTCAATCAACCAATCAATTTTGTTGTATTATTTTGTTAATCCTTTTTGAAATGACCTTCAGGATAAGAGATATTTTCATTTTTACAAAAACTAGAGCACTTTATCTTAGTATGTGAAACTGCTTAAAAAAACAGTGATTACATTCACATAAGGGACTGTAAATTTTGTAATAAAACAACGATTGTTAAATCTGAAGGTTAAAACACACATTTCTACTATAATACAGAAGACACACAAAAAATTTATTTAATTATTTTCAAAACTTTTTGAGAAATCGCTGTCCCCGTTTGAGCTTTTCGAAAGAAACACACATTTCGAGTAAAACGCATTATAAAGTTCGACATCTTATGTAAAGTTATATAGAGTGCATATATCTGCTTTTATTAAAACATCGTAATTTTTGTTCGAGTGAATGGAAAATAAAACAAATGGGTATCTTTATAAAGTTAATAAGATGGCCTATACAATAAAATCATAAAAAATGCGTCAATTTTTTTAAAAAAAACATGTAAAGTGCAAGGTTTACAGTCATATTATTTACATTATTGCACATATATGGTTATTTTAAAGCTTATAGTATAAGAAACTAATAGGAGTAAATAAAATAACAATATGTATGACTTTTGAATGCTTTTTATAGTACATCCCAAAATATAAAGAATATTTTATTTCTTGCCTGAATTCAGTTTAAAGATTTTAAATTTGGCACCTTCATTAATTAATTTAAGGGGTTAAGATCATACCATGTTAGTAAGGCTTAATTTAAAATTTAATGGGTAGTACACACAAATTTTTTTTTAAAAATTCGTTTGGCACAAAAACAGCCATATTATTATTAAGGTAAAAAATGGAATCTAAACCTCAAAAATATATCATTAAATATTTGAGGAAGATAAATATTAAAGACAAACGTTCAATTTTAATATTTTAAGAGGACTGAGTGCATGTGTTCAGAACCGTAATTTAAAAAAAAATCTATGAATGAATAGTTTTTTTTATATTTAGTGTCTGTTGAATTAGCATATATTTATGGAATCGTTCAAGAATATTATTACAAGTTATTATTTAAATTTTATATTTTGGCAAAAGAATAAATAAAAAATGATATAATTTTAAGACATCTTCCTTTTAACGAAAAATACTTTTATAATGATATTTCGCGCATATGTAACTAGAATTTCTATACCAGAACTGAAGTAGTAAGTTTAGAAAAATTCTCACTATTTTCAGATTTGCGATCAATTGAAATAATAATGGGTACTTTTTTTTGTTAAAATTTCTCTACTTCGATACAATCAAATAGGAATAAATATGCTTCTAAGTTATGCAGTTTAAAAATCCTAGTTCAGGTCTTTTGGAGAAGTCGTAACTATATATTATATAGGTAAAATACTATATAAAAAAAGAATGTTTTAAAAAATGTTATTGTTTCTTCATTTTTCGCCAAAACATTACTATTTGAATAATTTTTTATTGCAATATATTTTGAAAAACAAATTTAAGTTTATAATTCTCGAAGTACAGAAAAAAATATAAAAAAAAGTGGCACATTTATAAGCGTTTTCAAAATCACGATTCCTAACGAAATCAATCACCGACAAGATATAGGAATGATTCAAGCATGATTTCAAATCTCTCTTAAACTAAGTGAATTGCTTGTTATAAATTTTGCTTGTTCATATTTTTGGCCGATTGCTGTTAAAAATCAAAAGCGAAATTTTCGAAGTTGTTTGGTCGCTAAAGAAACTTAACGTATAATGTTTCCATGATTCCCGTTGGTAACGCTTAAATATTTAGAATGTTTTCCATATGTCGCTATAGGTATGAGGCATTTTTGCAATAACTTTTCTTTGGAACAGACGATATTTCTTGTTCTATCAATAATATTATTCGCTTACGTCATTTGATGTAGTCCTTATTTATTTAACTGTTTCTAATTCTTCCTTCCTTTCTTTACTTCTTTTTTTTTGCATCAAATTATGCGTAAAAAATTGCATAAAATTATTTAAATATCAGCTGACGCTAGAATTTAAAAAAATAATCACGATTTGCTCTTCATTTCATTTTAATTTTTATCATTTTTTTTTTTTGTTTTGAACTCTTTTACTCTAAACATTTTCAGTTAAATAATTACATTAAAAATATTTGCTGATCATAAAAAAATCTACAGAACAACGTTAAAACGTATTTAATCAAATGTTTTTTTTTTTTCAAGGGATAAAATAAATTTTTTAAAATTTAATCATGAATAAAAAATACAGAAATTTTACTAGACTTGCACAAAAAAAATCCAAAAATGAGAAACACAAAAATGAGAAAAAAAGTTGTTTACAAGTTTTAAAGCTACGGAAGAGATATGATTACGGAACATTTCCAAAAACAAAAAATGGAATTTACATAAAATTGAAGAGGAAAAAGAAGTATGTATAAGAATTTTATTGTTTTGTAGTTTTGTGGGTTTATTTTGTGTACTGTCTGAAAACAGATATTTTATTTTGTTCAAATATTTATCCTGCTCGCGAAAAAGCACACATTCAATTTATTTTTATTTTCTAATGAGGAGAGGGCACGACGAAGGAAATTCATTTTGGGTCGAGACTTGATGTAATAGTAGTACTCCTTTAGGGTGTTCAATGTAATTCCGCCGAATGGCCAGTCAATTCGGGGGGGAAACCTTCGAAATTCCTGCTTAGCTTTTATACAATTAAATTTCAATTTCCTCCAACGATTTCGTAGATTGGTTGATATATCGCCTGCATACTATGCGCGAGGTCTGGGTTCGATTAATCGGTCAATATTTTTAAAATTACATTTAATTATTTTTAAAATTAAATAAACTTATTCATGAAAGGTTTATTAAATATTAAATGATATTTATGGAATTATTTTGTATTTTATAAAGTAAAAACAATGAAATAAATTTAGTATTTAAATGATTTACTATTAAAATTATTCAAAATTATTATTAATAAAATATTTAAAATAATTATTAAGTAAAATAATCATTATTTAAAATTAATAATAAAAATTATTATTTCAAATTATTTAAAATAATTATTAATTAAGATATTTAATAATTAAAATTAATTAATAAAAGTTATTATTAATAAGAATTATTATTAAAATTATTAATTTATTTAAAAATTATTAATGTGTTATTGAAAGTATTAATTTATTATTAAAATTATTAATTTATTATTAAAATTATTATTAATTGGTTATTAAATTTATTATATATTATTCAAATTATTATTAATTGGTTATTAAATTTATTATTTATTATTGAAATATTTATTAATTTTTTAAAAATTATTTAAATTTATTTGAAAATGACTTATTAAATGTTTTATAAAATTACAAGATAATTAAATTAATAATATATAAAAAAGACATTTTTATTGTATTAATTATAAAATAATTTAATAATAATAAACTTTATAAATTATTTTATATTATATATTTGTAAAAACTATTTGTAACTAATTTATATATATAATATCATTTAATATTTATTTTACATATTTTATTATAAATATTATTTATTAATATAGATATATATTTATAAAATTTAATATAAATATTTATATATAATTAATTTTTTTTACTTAATAAAATACAAAATAATTACATAAAATATCATTTAATATTTAATAAACCTTTCATAAATAAGTTTATTTAATTTTAAAATTAATTAATTGAAATAAAAAAATTGACCTATGAATTGAACCCAGACCTCGCGCATAGTATACAGACGATATATCAACCAAGCTACGAAATCGTTAGAGGAAATAGAAATTTAACTGTATAAAAGCTAAGCATGAATTTCGAAGGCTTTTTTCTTCCCCGAATTGACTGGCCATTTGGCGGAATTACATTCAGGATTGAACACCCTAAAGAGTACTACTATTACAAATGAATTTCCTTAGTCGTGCCCTCTCCTTGTAAGATTAAGATAAATATTGTCTTACAGATTTTTTAAACTGGGTCATTTGGAGTAAAATATATGAGTAGATATACATAAAAAGTGGTATTTTCATAAAATGTTTACGTAATTTCAGATTTCCGTTGCATTTAAACAGTAATCGCAATGTTTGCTTCGTATACGGATCCGATTAAGGTAAAAAATAAATTAAATTAAGGTAAATAAATAAATGAAAAGAAATAAATCTTTATCCTTACGTTAAATAATTTAAATGTAATAAGTCAATTATTCGAAAGCTAGAAATTTAAGTTATCAAAAAAAAAAATTCTAAGATTATCATTTATATTATTTATTGAATGAAATAAAATAATGTGGGAATAATAAATTAAAAATATAATAAAAGATTACTTACTTTTGTATACCATATTTCTTATTGATTGCAGTTTTGTTTGAAATAATTCTATGAGAACTGTTAAGAGTAATTCCGAAAATAATTGCAAGAAAAAAAATACTAAATTAAAAAAAAACTCTATATCGGATTCAAAATAATATAAAACAATGACATAACGACTCATTATTTTTAAATTACTTTGGAATATTGAAAAACTAAGAATTTTTTGCAAACGAAAAGAGAAAAAAAAGAGAGAGTTGAGTAGTTTAATGCTCTAGATGAAGGAAATTTAATATAAATATTATTTTGATGAATTTTTTGCAATATTATTTTGAAACGAAATTTAGATTAAATAATAAATAAATTTAATTAATCTTCTAAAAAAGAAAAAAATCTATCGTAAAATTTTTGTTGACAAATAAATACATAAATGTGGATTTTTTTTATGCCTCTAATTCTAAGCCTAACTTTTAAATAAAGCTTTATTCTAATTTCATTTCGTTAAAGTAAAAACTCGTTTGGCAAAATTAAACTGGAAATAAAATTGAATTCTTTTGAAAACTTATTTACCATAAAAAGAAATATATCAGAAATAAATTTGCCAAATATTATTTCTACTTATTTATTTACTTATATTTGAAGCAAAATTTATAGAATGCGGGGAAAAGAATTTTTGGGGAAAAGTCAAGATGGAAGAAAGACCAGCGCAATATTGTGTAATTACGTTTTTAATATTTTTATTTGAGAAAAAAAAAATATCGATTTAAAATATTCAGAATGAATTCAAAAATATTCGTATGACCAATATAAATATTGAAAGAACTGTCGTAAATTTAATCTCTATATGTTTGAAAACTAGAAATTTGATTTAATCATTTAATTTTTGTACCTTAAATACATTTTTAAGTATCAACTGGTAATTTTCCAGTTTGAAGTAAACGTATTGGAAATTTGTAGCGAATTATGGCTTCAATTTATTAATTTGTTCATTTATGACCCATAGTTGATTTTTTGGGGAAAAAATAATAAAACCTCTGCTTATATATACATATTTTTTTTAATATAGAATACATTTTTAGCGTGCTTCTTCTGCCTGATCAAAAAAATTTCGGCAAATTTCTTGTAAATTTATTTTCATAATTTGACTTATAAAAATAGTACTGATGCGTTAAATATTTAAAAATACTTCGTTCAGAATTTATTTAATAACGTAAGCAATTATCAGGCGTCTTCCGCAGATTTATTGTTTTTCAATGTTTTTGTACACAATGATGCTCAATAAAGAAATAAAACAAATATGAAGCATTGACCGAGATATTTTTTGAAAGAAAATAGTAATTCCGCTGCATTCTTGTCCCTTAAAAACGCCAAAAATTCAGACAATAAAGATACAGAGACGACTCGGAGAATTACATAGTAAAGTATGGTCACATATGTCGTAGTTGCTATCACGGTGCAAAGAAACAGAAACACATCAATAGGACAGAAATCCTTTTTTTTTCTAAAAGGCTGTACATCAACAGGTGTTCGAAACTACGACCAAAAGGGCTCTAACAGGCCTGAAAGAGGAGCTGAATGGAATTCCTTAAGTCCTGAAAGATTCCTGGCATATCACGTATCCTCCCGGCAACTACAGTTATTCGTTCGAAGGAACGGGTGTCTCGTACACCAAAAATATTTCGTTAATTCGTTAAAAAACCAATCTCACGTAACCTTCTGTTCTATTTTGCAAGAGCAGGGTGATTTGAAACACGCCGGTTCGGGTAACGTCCTTGGTGCAATCACCGAGTGGTGTGCCGTTACAATCCGCATTTCCATACACTATCAGTATGTCGAGAGTTCCTCGTTTGAATGCGAATCCATCTTACAATCTCGGGAAACGGATTGCAAATGATGTCTTCCAGTAGGGCCGGTGTTCACAACACCTTCCGTTGAGCGCCACAACTACAGCAAGACTGCCGGGAGAAATCTTCCAGAAAGTAAGTAATTACATGCAGCTCCGCTGTCAGGCATGCCAGATGACTTCTGATCGCAATTTTGAACTCCTGTCGTAGTACAACCGTTTAATAAATTGGTTTCTGTCCCATTAATGTGTTGCTGCTTCTGTTCTTGTTCTTTTCATCTTTGCTTCATAGCTGTTAGTAACTTACACCCGAATTTTCCACCTCACCGTCTTCCTTACCAAAGAGTGTGGGAGGAATGAAAGAAGAGTTAGAGAACTCCATAATCACAATTATTTATTTAGTCAAACAACTTAACCAACAACTATCTATTCACAAAGTGAATGTCAAATGAGTTGCACGGAGAAAGCAATGATTCCTAAGCAAATATGCGGAATCAACTTATTTAACTCATCCTAATCTCTCTCTCTCTCTCACTTTCTATCGTGGATTACAAACCTCAAATATACTAATTCAACACAGCGGCAAAACACCACGCTTTAATCTTTACATGAGGAAGTAAACCATCTTCAATCTTACCTGCGTAGCGAATATAGCTGCTTCCTACCTCCTTTTCTAAAATTACAAAACTCTGACTTTATATAGTCGAGCTAATCTGAATATTACGGTTTCTTCTTGAGAGGGATGGCTGTGAATTAAACAAGAATGCTAGTCCAAAGATTCCCCCAGAGAATTAGTGAGAGGACGCGTATAGATTCGTCCCATAGCTCACAACTACGGCATTTGCGACTCTACACTCCTATGTGATTCGGGGTTGTTTCTGTACCCTCTACACATCCTGCAAGTTTGTCGGTATGGTTGCGATTCACCCTGTATATAACGAAGAATTCTCTACAGAAACTGAACGCATTATTTTCAGAGTTACCATCCAGGGAAATAACCCTGTTTTCTGATAAAATTCCACTACTGTGATATGTTAAAATGTGAATGAATCCACTCCTAAATTATATAATTCAGAAATCCAAGTTCAGGATTTTTACTGAGGTTTCAGTTACATACAGGTAAAATACTATTCATCCAGAAGCATTCTCTATAAAAGGAAAATGTTTTGAGAATATAATCATTCTTTCTTCCTTTTTTGCCAAAAAAATTGCATTTAAACTATTTTTTCTTGTAATAATGCTATAAAACCATGTGGTCATTGTCACGGACGGTCACACTGCCACGAGTTCGAACCCCAGTGCACCAAAGATCCGCCGTGTAGAGGGTCTAATATACATGCTCAATTTGTCGAGGCTCAAAATGCTCCCGTAGGCGTGGTGTGGAAGTTAGGAGAGAGGGGTGCCAGCTTGGTTGTTGTCCTCGTCATTAAACTAAACTCAATGGCGCAACTGTACATAAAAGACCAAGGTTTACTGTGCCCATCTCAGTTTTGATGGTCTTGGGCGCTGAGAAACATGAGCATATGTTCCGATCAGGTAGTCAGTTTGACGCAAAACCGACAGTTTTTAGTTCCCAAGCAAGCGTGGTACTCATTTTATCGACCCACTGAAGGGCCGAGTCGACTTTGCCCAGCTCGGGGTTTGAACCTCAGCACAGTGGTGCGGAATCCCAATGCCTCTACTCGGCTAATGAGTTTGCGTCCTTATCACTAGACCATGGTTGAGAATCACGAGATCTATTGCCAATAACCGTAGTGTAGCTTTATAGTACCATGTTAATAATCCCTGGCTTAATCATTTGCTTGCAATAGTATTCTTAAGAATTGATTTGTCAGGTATATTCTAATTAAAGGGAGACTCAATATCAAAAAATTTATTCTTTCATACACTTTTCCAAAATCAAGATTCCTAAAAAAAAAACTTATTATAGTGTGTGCAATTTCTTTCAATTTTATTCAGGTGATTTGAAAACAATTTTAAGAGTAATTTTGAGTAATTTAACCAGTAGAACATACAGTCGAATTCCGATTTCATGAACCCCTAAAGTAAAGACAAAACCCCCTATTTAATGACTCAGACACAACGAATTACCGAATTATTTCAATTCTTACAAAAATAATTTTTATTTTGTTTTAGAAAAAATTGGATTTGTTTTCAAATGAAATCCGGGAATAGGAAAAGACTTTCCTTGCATGTAGCAAATTTCGACAGCAAAGGATGCAGGCCATTATTAGACTTTAGAGGTAAAGATATGTCATGAGAGTAACCTACTACGTGAGTTTTGAATATGACAGGGAATTCCATTATCTCAATCCACTCCACAGCGCAGGGTTTCTTTTAAGAGATTGTACCATTCGCTTTCTTTTTGAGAGGTTTATGACACGAACGGTTTTGCAGAAAATTTTGTTTTTTAAAATTTATGATGACAAATTATATCAAAAATGAATGCATAGCGACTTTTAACTTAACTCAGAGGCGCGACATCCTATGAGGGACAAGGTCTACTGTGTCAAACTCAGTATACACGACCTTGGGCCCTGAGTCGCAAGAGCCGATGTTCCGGTCAGGTGGTCAGTCTGGCGCGAAACCCTCCACTGTTAAGTTCTCAAGCAAGCTTGGTACTCATTTTATCGATCCATTGAAGGGATGAAAGGCTGAGTCAACCTTGCCCGACCCGAGGTTTGAACCTCGGACCTGTGGTGTGGAAGCATGATAGGGACTTTTATGTGTGTAATTAATAATTAAATTCCTACAAGAAAAACTGTTGCATTTTCTAATGTTTTACATTGTCTGGAAACAGTGAAAACATACCTCATGCAGCAGTAGGACGCAGTACTTTCTTCTCTGCGTAAAGTTGAAAAAGAACTCTTTCGAATCAGGTATCAAAAAGGCTGTAAGCATCTATTAGTCAATATATAAAATTTTCCAATAAACTGGCATGCAATAATTCTCTAATGGTATTTTTAGCTGTTGAATAAAAAGTGTGTAACTTCTAACTCTGGATGGTTTTCTGTAGTTGCTTGTTATAGAATTTTCAAAAGGCAAGCTAAAAAATACTTGTATTTCTTTTTGGACCCCGTTATTACATCTAACCCAGAATTAAGGTATTCGACTACTTGCGACAATTTTTTTTAAACAATGGATATTGAAGTTTTTTTTGTGGTTTTTAGATTTATTTAGTACATTTTAGGAAAAAAAGGCTAAAATTAAGAAAAGAAAAATAAATTATTACTCCTAAAATGGGAAAAAAGAGCCTAAAGATGGACAACAAAAATTATATAAACGGCGCCCGCTCTCTACAAAAAGTAAATGAACAAATTCTCAATTTTTCAACTTTGATGTACTACTTTGTTACTTCTTCTCGAAATGACATCCAGGATAAGAGATATTTTAATTTTTACAAAAACTAGAGCACTTTATCTTACTTATTATATGAAATTGCTTTAAAAAATAGTGATTATATTCACATAAAGAACTGTAAATTTTGTAATAAAGCAGCGATTGTGATAAATCTGAAAGTCAAAACACTTCCTCTGTTATAAAAAAGATACACAAAAAGTGACAGCAAATTATTTTAAAAACTTTTTGAGCAATCGCTGTCCTCGTTTGAGCTTTTCGAACAAAAACACTTTTCAAGTAAAAGCGTTTTAAAGTTTGACATGTTATGTAAAGTTATGGCATCTGCTTTTACTAAAACACATGCAGTTTCTGTTTTAGTGAGTGGGAAATAAAAAACTTGGTGTCTTTATAAAGCTAATAAGATGGCTTATAAAAATAAAAAGATAAAAGAAAATGTCAATTTTTTTAAAAAATCGTGATTTTAGAGTAGTTGGATACCTTAACGAAAAAAATTTTTCGTCCAGACGAATTCGTTAAATCGAGGTCCGACCATAATTGTATTAGTAGCAATACAACTGAAACAAAAATCAGAAACTTTGAAAACACGCGTTGTTCAAAAAACTTATTCCATATATTATTTCAAACCGACTGCAGTAAAGACTTGAAAGCAATACCAGAAGTTTGTCACCCAAATGCATCATTAAAGCAGACCTACCCAAATAAATAGCATTTAATCACATCCATAATCACTGCTTATCTCACAATCAATCTCACTAAATTCGTCTCACCCTTTCACGATCCCGTACCGCACACAACTACGCAATTCTAAACAAAAAAAACATCATTATCCCCCCTCCCCCTTCTTATTCTTATTTATTTCTACTCATTTCCGCATTTCGAGTAAAATTAAGTAAGATGTAGTGTATTTATTTTCATTCTAAAAAACGCCGTGTGTTCCACGCGGGCGCATACCAGCCTGGCAGCCCCAGGTGTGCACATCAGGGTGGGGGCTGACGGTGCGGGGTTAATTACGGGGTCGACCAGGGGCGTCGGTTTGCTCTAATGTGCATCCCGGGACACGCCAAGAGGTGAACGCGTGCAGTACCGACTCCTCTCTCTCAACCCCATTTCTACCTGAAATCGTCTGCACTGCGCTGCATGCAAATATAAACAGCTCTCGTTTTGGCGTTTTGTTATTATTATTTTTTCATTCGAATAATAATGATTTGCGTTTTGCTTTTTTGTTTTTGTTTGTTGGAATGAAAAAGGGAGGATGTTTTTAGAACTGTCACGCGGTTTTAAAGGATATGGGTAGAGGTGTGGATTTCATTTTCTTGGCAGAGTTGGGGTGTACGTGGAATGATTTTTTTTTCGGTCTCTTTGCCGTACCTAGGGTGTTATAGTTCGAGATGGATTTTAGATGGTGCCGAGATATGGCGGTAATTATGTGAAGCGAGATAAACATGTGCATGTGAAATTATGAATGTTAGACGTAATTGTAAAGATGTAGAACAAATTTTGAAATATGTGAAAAGCGCTGATCTGTTTCAAAATAGGAGGAACTTGATTTTTGTATTAATGAGTGTATACATTTGTATATATCAGGGTTTCTCTCGTGATCCGTAGTTTTTCTTTCCGATTTAACTATATATATATATATATATATCGGTTAAGTTCCGGTTTTCATTAAAAGAAAAATAATGGTTTTCAGTTCAATTCCCCCCGATTGAATAATTTTATTTTATGTATATTCTTATTTGCACTAAAAACATAATTCTGTCATAACGAAAAATTGTAAAAAAATTCATGAAAATTTATAAGATTTTATTCTTTTTTTTAATTTGTATACTATGTAAATTGATACAATTAACCAGCATGTGCGATACGAGTGGTGAGCATTGGCATTCTTATCCATTATCCAAATCGCATCCGACAACTAGGATTTTTTATGATTCTGGTTTCTTCTATCTAAACAGTCTGTACAAACATCTGTAATCGCATGCTGAGAAGCGAAAAATATCTAATAGTGATATTTTTTTTTAAAAAAAATCATCTAGTTTATTGAACTGTATTAAATCTGCCTTTTTACAAGTAGTTTCATGCGAAACAGAAACCAAAAAATCATTAGTGGACATTAAAACAGGAAATCGAGAAGTAATGTACATGTAATGATAGCTATACCGTTGACATTAAATTTGAAAACACTAACAAGTCGGTCACAGTAACAAAATGTCTGAAGATATATCGAACCGAAATAAACCGATGGGTTTTTTTCCGGTTTTGTTCTAGTTTACGGTTCAATTTCGGTTCGAAGGCCTGGTTCAGCTAATTTCTTTTTATCAACGTAGCAATTAGAAAGTACTGAAAGTTATTGACAACGTGTGTTGTTGTTTCCAATGTAACTCAATCTGTCGTTAGCCGTAGTTTTGAGCACCATGTTGGTGACATTAGGTTCTGAATCCATTCCAGCCCTAGTTTGAGGGAGATCAACCTAAGGAGGCGTCAGGGGAATCCCCACCTCTCTTTCCTTTTCAGCCATTTCTCTCTAGGGCATTTTCGGCATTTAAACCTAACGTGCTTCCATGCGCACACATTTATAGCTTCACCGGGATTTGAACCCAGGCACTAGTCAGCATGACTAACCATTATACCACCTGGGGCTATTGGCAAAGTACTCGTAATATTGAGCCTCGGTCAAGTGACGAGGACGGCACTCGAGCTAGCGCTACATTCTTCTAAATCCAAACGTCTTCACTGTTCGGACTTTAAGTCTTGGTTAAGTTACCATGAAATCAGCTCCTCAACAATTACTTCAGTTTTTCAGTGAAGGTTTTCCGTGAACCTACTACTACAAATTCCTCAGGACTACTCAAAAACGCCGACCACGAGTTTGTGATCATGTCCACTCGATCACCGTTGACACACATTAATATGAGTTAACTTCGAATGAAGAGGAAGAACTCTCTCTCTCTCTCTCATTTCGCTTTGTAATAATCGAGATTTAATTTCAAAACATTCGGAAGAGTCGAATGATTCATTTTAGATTTAGATTAGAGGCGATTATCTCATAATAGCCAAAATACCTTCAAAATATTATAACAATTTTCTACATCTTATTTGCGTGAGTTCGGATTTCCAGCCTCAATAAATATAAAAATAAAAATATCGAGACTTTTGAATGTAAATGACGAAATGAGAGTGGCCTTATCATTTTTACGACGCAATACAAACGAAAACATTAAAAACCATCAAGCTCAAATTTTGCATTAAATGTGTTTTTATAATTAATTACTCAATTTTGTTGTCTTTGTCGTACATATTTTGTCAATTAACATTGAAAACTGTTATCGTAAACTATTTCACATAGTCAATTACAGATAAGTAAAATTCTTTTAATACGCGAATTATACGAGAGTTTGAACTAAACACGAAGCACATTTTCGGACAGAAAAATGCTTCTATTTCATGAAAAATTTTTATGTTGCAATTCATACATCTGTTTATAATATAGCTTTTTTTAGACTTTCGGAATACTCATTTGAACATATAAACGGATAGCTCATTTATCATTACGCTAAAGGGAAAAATTGCGATAAAAATTTTATAAAAGAAAAAATGTGTCAGTTGGGATAAAAATAAGAAATATGATAAAAACAGGACTAACAAAATAGTCTAACTAAAATTTAATATTATAATGTTTCAGTACTTTTATACCTGAAAAAAAATGTTCCGAATTCGGGTCATATCCTATAATATTAACCGTTTAAGCTTATTTTATTGTTAGTGTGCCGTCAAATTTTGAAATTGTTAAATGTGTACAAGAAAAAAGAAAGGTTGAGAATCACTGTTCTAAGGTTTCACAAAAGATCAAGTTTTTCCCCAGCATTAAAAAAAAGATGCAAATCTTATCCTCCCTTGCCCATTCTCCCTCATCCCACAAATTAAATTTCTTCTGTATGTATTGCGGTTCTCTAGAAAAACACGAAAAGTTCAATTTTAAAGTTTCCTGTACAATTAATTAACTTGCAAAGAGAGATAGGAACTAAATTAACATCTTTTTCACCCACTCCCACGCACGGCACCGTTTTCTTAATTAACTTTTCTATTAGCCATTTTATTTTTAATACATGTCAGGGGGTGGGCTAAGCAAATTGGACTCTGCTTGACCAGCACGCGTTCTGCATGGGGAATAAAAGAACTAATTGAAAACAAGGGGCATGAACAATGTTCAGGGGGTGATAGGACCTTGCATTAATAATTACATTTGGGAATGCATAATCTTCAATTTATCTTTTTTAGTTAATAATGCAACATCTGATTAAATTTTCAAAGTGTCTCTCTAGCACGTGTAGTGAAGGTTCGCTTACGTGCAGATCCGTTGGCAACCATTGTAATTTGGCGATGGAGGAAGTACCGCTAGAAATAAAGTGATCTCACACACACACACACACAAATAAACAGTTGAATAAAAATAGAATTTTATAGAACTCACACTGCTGTTTCATTATACAAAGCGATTCTGTACCAGATCAACAAACTTCCAGGATGTGTAGGGGGTACGAAAACGACTCGGAATTGTATTACCAATGCCGTAGTTGCAAGCTATGGTGCTAAGAAGAGAAAAAGAACAAAATCAACAACACATTAATGAGACTGAGTTTTACTACAACGGATGTTCGAAATTATGACCAGAAGTCTTTTGGCAAGCCTGGTTTGGCCAGAATTCATAAATGACGACTTCCAGCAGAATCGATGTCCAGGAAATTGTTCATTCAGCACCATCTAACACAAGATTGCTTGGTTTGATTGATTGAATATTAACGTCGCACTGTTCTGCTGCACAAGGTTGCTTGGAGGACTCTTCTAGAACGTAAGGAATTCCATTTTGTGCCAAATTCCTGCCTACTAGACGACTTCTAATCATAATTTCGAGCACCTGTTGTAGTATAACTTTTTAATAAATTGTTTTCTGTCCAATTAATGTGTTGCCGTTTCTATCCTTTCTCTTCTTTTTCACACCATAGCTCCCAACTACGGCATTTGCGACCCTGCATTTCTATATGATTCCAAGTCGTCTCTGTACTACGCACCCTACAAGTTTGTCGGTCTCCTAGAGAATCACCCTGTATAAACTTGAAAAACATGTTTCTTCAGTTGAGTAGAGATCTAGTATAAAGGAACTTCCAAGGGTTTGTAAGTCGGCCCGTTGATGAAACTCGCGCACAGCTATATATGTCAAGATTGATTTATGGAGGGTCAGTTGGCTGACAAGGACATCGTGCGCCTATAAAAGCGCTCTCCTTTTGCACCGGAGGCATAACACATGCGATCTGTTTGGGAGAATGGCTTTGAAATCATTTTCATTTTACTGGCTTCATGACTTTCGACACCTGTGTATTCGAACGCACAATAGACAAAAAATAGCCCGTTTGTGTGCCCCTTGATGGAGTCTATCTGAATAAGTAATCTGGAGCCAAGTAGCCTTAAAAAAATTAGTGCCGAGCCTAATCATAGTCCAGATGTTGGACAAGCCTTTCTCGCGGGAGAGATCTAGAAGAACCAGGACCATTGTTTGATCCACACCAGTGGTGTGCAAATGAGTCCGAGGCTCTAAGTGCAAAATTTGTAGCCCGACAATGAGAGGTTGCGAGGTGGCATGTGCGTGACTCGCCCCTGGAGTTTCAATGGTCAATTCGGGAGAAAGAAGAGAAGACGAAAATATTCGGGGGAGCGCCCTCCGGACCAAAAAACTCTCTTCTCTTGCTTTCCTTGTCACGAAGGAAAATGTATTTATTGGAAATTCTGGTGATTTGTTGGGTGAGCAACCTCAGGACAAATAGTCTGATGTATTGAACTTCTGGAGCAAAAAGAACGACGAATGAAAGCGGATCAAATTAAGCGGGGCAACGGGTTGACAGGCCCAGACTGACTCTTAAACTTGACTTTGTTTAATATTGCAATGTTGTACACTAGGTAATAATTGTTAAACCCAGAAAATAAAGTGTTTTTTTTTACATGAAGTTGTGTGATCGTAATCACTACGTCACGACTCTACAGGGGCAACGAGGGCATTACAGATATTAAATCCCCCCTTTTAACTGTAGATTTGAGATTCGGTAATCATGTTTCCTGTGTTGAATAGGTATCCCTTAAGAACAACACTCAAGAAATTTTGCGGGGATCAAAAGTTGTTGTAAAGGTATTATAGGTAAAAAAAATAAGGTAAAAAAATTAATCTCGTTTTTGAACAATTGGAATTTGGAAAGCATATTTCTTTTGTTGTGCTGAAATCGGCGTGTGAGAAAATCGACTAGGGGTGGGGGGAATGCATGCTACAAGGGCTTGGATGACAAATATACTTCTGTTTTAGAAATTCAAGTCATGTCTTTTTTAAATCAAGAATGAGTGAGGAAATATATTAACATCGCACTATTCAACTACTCGATGGTTTTTGGTGACAAACCTCATCATTTTAAACCATGGTCAAGTGATGAGGACGACACTTGAACTAGCACCCCTTTCTCTTCTAACTTCCACGCTACAACAGTGGGGGGAGGTTTCAGCTCTCGACAGATTTAATGTGCATCGTCTCCTTACACGGCGGGTCTTCAGTGGTAATAGACGCAAATTCATGTCACGCCGACCAATCCAGAAGCGAGTACTATAAGAATATTTTTTGATAAATTGGCAGCTCAATGCTTGAACTTGGATAACAATAAGCAACTGTAGTACATTCTTACAACGTAATGAAATACTCAAGCA
Organism: Trichonephila clavipes; assembly: GCA_019973935.1. NCBI lineage: Eukaryota > Metazoa > Arthropoda > Arachnida > Araneae > Nephilidae > Trichonephila > Trichonephila clavipes. The sequence continues at coordinate 21,342 of BMAU01016044.1, read as the reverse complement.
AGAGGGTAGGTAACAACTAGTCTGCAATAGGATAGAGGAAAGCCCTGAAATAACGATATATAACTTAATTTTCCGTATTTTACCTTTTAGAGTTAGATTTAGGCATCACGACCCTGGCCCGCATTTGACCATTCCGCTTCGCAATTTTCGGCGATAAGGAAAAAGGGTTTTCCAAGTAAATTTTCGTTCGAATCCACTACACCCATTCGTCCTCGTACTGACCTAGTTGTAGGGAGGGCGGCGCGCGAATTTTTCCCACGCTCTAACTCCTTCTTCCTCAACTCATTTCAGAGACGATACTCCATCGGCGCCGAAATTGGTCGTCTTCGTTCAAGGCGAGAGAGTCCTCTCCGCTTCGGGCGTGAGAAATCAGACGATTTTTGTGGCCAAAGGGTGTTCCTGCGTTTCGAGAAGATGGAGGAATTAATTTTAATGGGATTGTACCTCGAACGCGATGGGCTTGACTCGTGGCCTATTAAAGATGCAAATACAAGGGATTTGGAGAGAATCTTAATTTTTCCAAAAAAAATAATAGAACCTTGCGTCATTCACAGCAATTATTTTCTCAATTACTCTTCTGCATACTCCTTAATTGTGGAAAAAAGTAATTGTTTAATTTTTATTTGGGCTTTTAAATTAGATTATCCTTAAATGGAAGTTGGTTATTAGAATCGTCTGAGAGGTATGAATCATCTCTTTTTTACAAAACAGTCCTCAGTTTCTTTAAAGCTTATATTTGTTTCTTAGAAGATGTATTTAACAAAAAAGCTTTTCAGAATGGCCATAACACACAAAGATAATATGATTGAACAACAACCTCAAATTTTTTTTTAAAAAACTACTACGATCATCCTTTAGAAATAAATCCCATATAAATAAACTTAACCTGACCCAGGTCCTCAGCCACAATGGGGGCCTCGTTTCCTTCTCAACTCAGCCTTAATAAGATTATAATTCGAATAATTTCAACGGTCAAGAGTTATTTCCGGTTATATTCTTCTAAAAACTTAGAATTTCCGGCCGGTATGTCAACTGGCTGTATATGATGATCGTCGTCCACGTACAGGCCTAGACCTACCACCATACACTATCATTACTTACACGGTAAAAAGGTGGCAGTCGGTCGAGCCGGTTTGTGCGATTGTAAGTCATGCACATTTATTTGTTTCGGGATATTGTTTGTACGAGTACTTGACATCATATGATATGTACTGTCTACTTTCAAGGGTTATAGGTGGAGCTACATTTGGAAGGGACTTCGTCATTTTGAGCCCATGTTATGTGACCAAAACGACACCTAAGCTCAAACTCCTTCTCCAAACTTCCACACCATGCCAATGGGAGCCCACTAAAATCCTAATCACACACGCAAGTCTTGATCAACCGTTTTGACAAAATTTTTGACCAGCTATGAGAGGGAAGGGTTGCCGTAAGCAAAACGACACGCTCTGACGTCAGCCACGCCATATCTTCACATTGAAAAATAACTCATCCAACGAACATCAAATGTTATTTCTTTTATTCGGCTCTCGCATTCAATGTCGGTTGCACGCAGAAATAGAGCGCCATTCTGTTTGAAATATTATGCGCCATTTATGTTGCGTTTTTCGAAACCGAGGCTGCCATCTTTATCACCATTTTGTTTATGATGTAAGTAGACGAAGAACCCCATTCGAATTTGAGGAATCTCAATTTCGAGCAGTTCTTTCAGCTGACTAGGACAGCGTTTCTCAAACTGGGGGGCGCCCCCTTGGGGGCGTGATAACCTTCCAAGGGGGGCGCGAGCATATCAAAAAGTCAAAAATAAAAGATTTACAAAATTGCAAATTCGCTGAAAGGAAGCAAAACAAAATACATTCTGACATAATTAAAAAGTAAAATACACTTTTACATTGACGTAATATACTTATAAATGCATCTGTACTGCATAATCTATTCGATAATTGATTTATCAATACTAAGTTAACAACAAGATGAATCATTTCTAGTGACTCCTATGGGCTTGACATATACAAAATTATACACAAAATTTAATGGTTATCCTGATAATTCGTACGGTTTATAATTAAAGTCATATTGTAGCTTTAGCATGTAGCTTTGAGAACGTTAATTTTGAAATCAATACATTGTTATTGTATGGAGGGGGCGCGATGAAAAGTATGATTAAAAATTGGGTCGCAAGTATTGAAAGTTTGAGAACCACTGTACTCAGATAAAATAGTTCAAAGCCGTTGCTGTGGCAACTGGGTGGAAATTGCCCGAAAGGGTTGCTTCAAAAAACTACTCTGAAGAATCATACGTGTGATAAGGTCTTAAGTCAAGGCATATTAAAATGCCTCTACACGATGGGCCTTCATTGGTACTAGGTTTGCACTCATGACATGCCGGTCACAAGTTCTTGACCATAACCACCTCGTTAACGTAGTCTATTAGCCCTCGCATTGCTTTGGAATGTTAAATTAACAAACCAAACGGATATCAATGAATTAAAAGAAATTGAAACAATGATGCTCTTACATCCCTCCTCGTCTTTAAAGAAATAGATGAGAGTCAACCCTCACATAACGCGTTCTTTGACCGAACTAAAAACGTTCTAATTATTGAGCGCATAGAACAAAAACCTTAATGCAGATATCACTCCGCACCAACGTGCCAGACACCCCTGGGATCCGAAGTTCCGCACGCGAGAAAACTTGTTAGTGAGATGAACGAGTTTCTTTTGTACGAGGGTGTAAATTATCCACTCTATTTTTTAATGCTCTGTACTCTCGATAAGAAGAAGCTAAATAAAAACATAATTGATTCCGAAAAACAACAAAAGCTCGCGTCTCTCGGGAAATAAGGTTCGTTAAAAATACTCTGGACTGACCTCATATTTGAGAAAGTGTTAATTGTTCTAACTTTGTGCAATTTTATGACCCCGAAATCAGAAAACCACTCCCCCAGAGGAATTGGAACTATTAGTTTCCAGGGGCATAACTCGAATACCTTTTTACGAGCTCAAGGTGTTAATTAGTTGTAAGAAAGTAACAAGTTAATTTGACTTCCATTTACACATAAATTAATTTTAGCTTGCTCATTGGTCCCTCGCAACTTACTTAACTCAATTTCAGTTTTTAAAAATAATTGTCAATCACTGTATTGCTTTTAAGTTATTGATATCTAAATTGTAACATAAAGCTTTTGGCTGTATACAAAAATTTTAATTTCTGAAACGAGATAACATTTATCTCTCACAACTCGAACCCTCTCACCGTTCTTTGAAGTCTATTTCTTAAAAACTCGTTTCGAGCAAATTTCTACTGTTCAAAAGAAACATCCCTACCTAATTTCAAGCCTGTAAGTCTAAGATTATAAAAACAGAAATTTTTGTCTGTAACTCCCCTGTAACTCCCCACATGAGTCTATTTCCGAAAACTCCGTTCTTAGACGATCACCACTCAACAAAGAAACATGTCTGCATCGTTTCAAGTCTCTAGGTCTGACAGTTCCGCAGATATCGGGATGAGTGAGAGAGTAGCTTTTCTCCAATACAGGGTATTTTGCTACCAGACCGACAAACTTATAGGGGGTGTGTAGGGTGTACACAGACGATTCGTCATCCCATGGGAATGCAGAGTCACAAATGCTGTAGCAGAGAGCTATGGTGCAGAGAATGAGAGCAGAAAGAGCAACACATTTATGGGACAAAAAAAGGCTTTGTTGAAAGGTTGTACTACAACAAGTGCTTGAAATTATTACCGAAAGTCGTCTGGTAGACCTGACAATGGTGCTGCAAGAAATTCTTTACGCTCTGGAAGCAAGCAAGCCTTGTTGCAAGAAGATCCGATATGCCCACCGTCCAAAAACGCGGTGGAGTATACTTGATTTCCTTGCAATAAGTCCTGCCCGAAATTCTTGGGTTAGGACATGTCCATCCGTTGTGAATTTGGTACCAGCATGAATGTGGTATCCTTTTCATTGCGGAATTAATGTCTGTCGACACCTCAACGTAACTTTTGGCCAGCGGTGGATAGGTCGTGGTGGCCGGGTTCATTGTGTTCTCTCAGCATTTCTCAATCTGTGAGGCGCGAGCATATGAAAAGGCGAAAACAAAAGATTATTTTAAAAAATTATTAATTTACTGAAAATGAACAAAGTACATTATGGCATAATAAAAAATAAAATACACATTTAAACTGATATAAATACACTTGTAAATGTATTTTAGAATTAATTTAACAAAACTAAGTTAAGAACAAGTTTTTGATAATTACCAGTGACTCTCCATGGGCTTGTATTAAAACTTATCTCGATAATTTGTACGATTTAAAATTAATCCCTTAACTTCCGATTAAAAACTACGCGATTCACTCCTCCATGCCACGGTTTTCCATGAAGACGCGGGTATGGGAGGGGGGTTTTTTGCGAGAGGGGGGAGGAGAATAGGAGTAAATAAGCAGATCCTCTGAAATAAGTTAATCCATTCCAAACACTGTCAAGGTCCTTTGATTGCATTCCAAAGCCTTCGGAATAATTTTATGGATAGCAGAGCACAAAAAAGATCGTACTTCGGAAAGTCGTATGTATACGTCTCCAGAAAATTAATGCTTTAGTTGAGCGAGACGTTTATATACGCCGATGGCGTTTAAGAGGTTAAAGTCATATTGTAGCTTTTTAGCGTCAAAGTATAGTATTGTTGAATTAAATGCAATGTTATTGAATAAAGGGGCGCTATGAAAATTATGATTGAATACTGGGACACGAATATTGAAAGTCTTAGAAGCATTTGGTTTTCTGATCGCCGGATCTATCATGCATGCACCTCTTCAGGAGTCCTATGAAGAGTTTACTCTACGACACACACACACACACTCCTGTTCTTTCAATTCAAGACTTGATTGCTCGAATATTTGCCTGATACGGGATGATACGGGACATACCAGGTATCTTCAAAACCGTAAGGAATTCCATACAACGCCACTGTCAGGCTTGCCAGAAGACTTCTCATCGTAAACTCGAACATTTGTTGTGACAACCTTTCAATAAAGTGTATTTTGTCTCTTTAATGTGTTGCTCTTTTAGTTCCTTTTTTCTGCTTCTTTTACCATAGCTCGCAACAATGACATTTAAGACCCTGCATTCCTGTGTGATTCCGAACCTTTCCTGTACCCCCTACACACCCTGTAAGTTTGTCGGTCTGGTAGCGGATCACCTTGTTTATATGGAAAGAAAGACAAAGAGATATTCATCTTTAAAAAGTTTGATTCTTAACCTATAAATGTATATTCCTTTGGTAGCTAAAGGAGTTCTTTGCAAAACTTTGATATAACCTTTTTTATTTACTTACCTTTTGTTTTCTTCATTTTTAAGAGTGTTCAACAACTATAACTAATTTAAACGTTCTGCAAAATCCTGAAAAAAAACGCAAAACTATTTTTTTTATTTGTATTTTTTTACGCTGCTTGGAATAATTTTCTAATGATGTAACGTAATTATGCAAATTATTGAAAAAATAATTTAAGAAATGTTTATAAATGAATTTTGAGGAACATGTGTAAATTTGAAGAGAAAAATTTAAATTTAAAAAAAAATGCTACTTCTTAGTCCTTTTTTGTTGAAAATAAAATTAAAATTAAAAAATTGCGTGGGGAGGGGAGGAGAATATGAAAAACTCGAGCAAACTGAAGTTCTTAAACTTTTTGCTTGATGAAATTTTGGAAACACATGCCTAGAAATAAGAACAAATAAATTATCTAAATTAATGTTGATTACTATAGTATTAGTAAAAATAAATAGTTGATTTTTAGAAGTGAATCTTTAAAAAAATACTGTTTAATTTTTTCTACCTAAGCTATTGAATTCATGGTGATATAATCACGTGTTCTCCATTGGATTCAGAACTGGCATTGCATTTTTGTTTGTTCTACTTGAAAAATTTAGATTCAGTTTCAAATTTTATAACTGATTTAAGATGTCCCAAGTACTAAGATTTTTAAAATTATTTCAAAATTTATAAAAAATTCTTATATATATATTTAATTCAAGTTCATTTTTGTATTTATTTGTGTTATTATTGTTAACAAATAAGTACTTTTTAAAAGAAAGTTTTTGTAAAAAGAAAATAATGGCAACAGCAAAGCGTATGAATTCACTAGAGGGAAACACATGATTTTATTTATCATGTGACTATGATATCACATAAATGTAGCTTATTGTATTGATAATTGATTTATGTGATGAGATAAAATCATGTGATGTCACAGACACACGGCAAATCCAATCACGTGTTTCGAACCAATCAGTTCCTGCTCTTCGCTGTTGCCAACTTTTTATTTTTCAGAAACTTTTTTTATAAAGTACACATTTGTATAAAATAATAACGCCCATAAGAAAAAAATAAATTTGATTTAAAAGTGCAAAAACTTTTAATAAAAACTAAAGTTTAAGAAACTTTTTGGGGAATTATTTTTTTCTTAATACATGAACATCTTCACCTAATTATAAAATTCGAAATTTTATTTAAATTTTACAAATAAAACAACTTCTTATTCTTCTTTCCAAGTCAGCACTACAGCAGATTACCGCCAAAGCTGTCTGAGTCAACTTACACCATCTTGATATATTCGGTGCTATATTCTTCCATCGGTCCCAAGTCCTTCAACCACTTTTCTACTTTTTCCATCCATCTTGTTCTCGGTCTTCCTCTTTTCCCTTTGAAGTTATTTTCTTAACATAATTTCCATCGTTATATCGAAATGCATGCCCCAGCTACCTTATTTGGGAAGCTTTAAACACTTTGACTAAGTTGGGTTTTGTGAATTTCATAGAAGTTCAAGGTTGTATCGTATTTTCCAGAGTCCATTTTCTCTAACTGTACCAAAAGTTTCCTTATGATTTTTCTCTCGAAAGTCATCAGTTTCTCTTTGTTAATTGCCCAGATTTCGCTGTACATAAAATATAAAATCATATAAAATAATTGGTCTGACTAGAGTCTTGTTTAAATGTATTTTTGTTTTGCTACTTCTATGTATTTAGATTTAAATAGGTTTCGCAATCCGTAATAACATCTGTTAGTCATCTTGATTGTAATTTTGACTTCAATTTTTATAGGTGTCATTACTATTACTTACAATTGTCTCTAAGTATTTAAAGTGAGCCACTAGTTCAAACTCATATTCATGAATTTTCAGCTTTTGTAGGTTTAAGATTATGTTTGTTATTGCCATGAACATTTCAAAACGGCTCTTGAAGGAAAGATACTTTAGAGGAAAAAGAGAAAGATATAATCTGGACCTCTCTCTCAAGATGAAGAAATAGAATCACCTCCCATAGATGAAGTTGAAAGAGCAGTAAATAAACTAAATAATAAAAGTTCAGCAGGATCGGATGGTATCGAAGCCAAACTCCTAAACATAAAGGAGCCCAAACTCATCAAGGAAATACACACCTTTATCACTAGTATTTGGGCAGTGGAAAAAATGCCCATTGAATGGGAAGATGATTCCATTTGTCCTGTATACAAAAAAGAGACAAGCTAGACTGTAAAATTATAGAGGAATTACTCTCTTAAACACATACAAGATATTCTCAAACATCCTGACAGAACGACTCGTTACTTATAATTTACTAGCAGAGTAAGTAGGGAATACCAGTGGGGATTCCAAAAAGTGCGTAATATCAATTACAGATCAAATACACATCATTCGACAAAAACATAAGACGAACAGAGAGTATAATGTAGATATTTATTATCTTTCTATTTACTTTATAAAGCTTACGATTGCATCAGTAGAGAGAAATTGCCTCAGAGGCAAAGCTGGAGTTGGGGATACCTAAAAAATTAGTTAATTTGATTAGAAGGGCACTCAACTGAGGAAAATGTAGACTAAAAGTTAGGATCAGAATTAATGGATGTATTCTACATTGAAAAAGTACTGAAGCAAGGAGACTCACTGTCATATCATCTATTTAATATAGCACTAGAGAGCGCTATAAGATACTCTGGTATAATTTTTGTTAAATCCGTACAACTGCTAGCCTTTTCAGACGATATTGATATCGTGGGAAGAAATAAGACAGCTGATAGAGGCGTTAGGTGGTGACGGATCTATACGTGTTCCTTCAAGTAATCCTCTTGGGAAATCTTTGGGGTATCCATTCGCGTTATTCACAACCAACCCTTCGGAAGAAGACAATCTTGATATTCAAATTAACATTATATATATATATATATATATATATATATATATATATATATATATATATATATATATATATATATATAATATAGGAAGTTTTCTAGCTTGAATAGAGAGTAGGAGAGAAGATAGACTCGAATTAGGTGAGATTGCTGCTGAATGTATCATATTTGAATTTTTATGATTAAGAACTCATTAAGAGGAAGTTTTAAAGTGATCATAGTTCACTGAGAATGAATTGATATTAGATTAAATCGGATGATAAGTTATATCCTTTATTAAGATAAGGACCAGGTTTGATAGTCTCTTAATCGCTCGTGTTTTACTGTCGTTATTCCACTTTCGCTGTTAGCATTGAGAATTTTCTTACTATTATTAGTTGAAATTGTGTCTTTTCATTGGGTGATAAATAAATAGATTAATTGGATCATGTTGAGTGTATTTTCCCTACCTCTCACATATCTATGAGAGAGGAGCGAGTCTCTCACAAGGTGCACTCGAGACGGCAGTAAAAAGCATAGGATTGACGGTCAACGGAAAAATAAAGCAGCAAGTACAAGTTTAATGTGAGTTTTGAATTCACCAAAGAACACATGATTACCATTATGATACGCTTGTCGTGAATTTAACCAATTTAGAGTGACTACAGCTTTTTTTTAAAAAAAATTAAAAATAGAGTATTTGAAGTAAAATTTTTAAAAACAGCATATGGATGTTCAATTTAACTTGCAAGCGGTCGCGTGGGGTACAGAGTCACTCCAGGCTTAAGAAATCTGAAATTCTAGAAACACTGTTTATTTGTTTCCAGTAACCGTGTCAGTATCCTCCTATACCAGATCCATGCAAACTAAAATGTATTTGTCGCATATCTTCATCTTTTTTGGGAGTGGCAAACATTTTCTTACAATCTTAAGGTATGTGGGGTGATTGAGTTCTTCGTGCGATCACTTTTGTTCCAAAATAGTTTTTATGAACATGCTAAATTTTTCCCTTTAAATAGTTTCGTGGATTTGATTGCTGTCTGGTAGGACTAATCCCATATGGCAGTGTTTCTCAAACTGTGGGGCGCGACCATATTGAATGAAAATAAAAGGATTAAATAATAATTTTTTGGAATGAAGTGAAACAAAATGCTTTCTGACATAATAAAAAATACACAACACTGATATAATTTATTTTTATCATCTGGTGATCATCAAAAATAAAAGATTCCACTTCAAACGCTCATTAGCCATCTTAGATCCTATAACCAAATTAAAAAAAAATATTTTGTTTGCTTTGCTGTAATCCCAAGATGAGAGATTTTTTTAATACGCCTCTTTTAACCTAAAATATTACTTTAGCTGACCTTCGAACTTACTGGTATGGTTATCTCCGTCGTTTTTTTTAGGGAAGTTGTAAATAATATATTTCTGTTTCGCCTTTTTCCATGTGAAAGAGTTTCATGATATATGGATAAGCATATTGAGCACTTTGAAGAATTATTTGGCCAAGATTTATTTTTGAGTAATTTGAAACATATATAATGAAAAACGTTTTACAAAATTATTGCTTAGAACACATTCTACACTTTCCCCATGAACAATTTTGTGGTTTTGAGTGCAGTTTTGTGTGACTTATTATTGTTTATAAATGTAAATAAGCAGAATATTAAAAAAAATGGGCATCTGTGATTCCTCTTGAAAGAAGTTGAAACTGATCAAGCTCTTGAAGAGAACCTGCTGAAATAATGCATATTAATCAAGATAGCGAAAGTAAATATGAGAAAAGCGATAGACATGAAACGTTTGAGTTGATTTGAAGTTTTCAAATGCTGCCTAAAGATCTCTATGAAGACAACTATGAAGTCATATAATGTAGCACTTCACCTTGTCAAAATGACACAAGGAAGAAAAAGTTCAAAATGCTATTTGTAGATCAAACTACAGAAAATTACAAAAAAGTGAACAAAATATGACGGGTTTGCTGTGGAAAATAACGTTCCTGTGTTAGCGAAAAGTGTCGGTGATTTACGCCCTTTATTAAGGATACGCACATTTGGAACATTTTCCTTAGTTTTATTGGATTTTTTCTCAAATTTTCAAAGAAAAATTGAAAAGTTCTTGAAAGTAGGGGTAAATATATTTTCTCTTAATTAAATTATTCACTGAAATTGTGATTTTTATCGTGTATAGTAAAAATAATTACAAAAGAAATTATAGTTTTAAAACAAACAAAAAACGCGCTTTTATAGTGAATCGAACTAAAAAGTTAAAAAAAATGAAAATATATATTACTTAAAAGTAACATATACAAAATTTAATACTTATCTTGTTAATTTGTACGGTTTATAATTATGATCGTATTGTAGCTTTAGCGCCCCCCCAAAGTGCATTATTATTGCATTCAATACATTCTTATTTTTAGGGGGGCGCGATAAAAATTATGATTGAAAATTGGGTCGCCAGTAGTGAAAGTTTGAGAACCACTGCCATATGGTCTAGTGAAACTGGACCAAATCCATAAGCCCATAAATCTGTACAAAGACTAAGAACAGCAGGGGGAAGCAATAGCCTCCTTACAGGAAAGTCCCAGACATTGCAGAATGTGCTGAGGAGAAAAAGGACTGAGATGTTATATTTAGTGCAAATTGGGAAGCTTCTTTTGCCACCTTCAAAATTCATGCACCTCAGGTGACCAGTCGAAAATCGCGAGAATGCCATCTGATATGATCTGGAATCCTTGAATGATATGGTGGATCCAGGGTGTCTTTGAAAGTACCAAGGGTGTACAGGAGGAAGAACCTAGGTTCTATATGTTAATTCTTTAGCCCTGGAGTAGATTGCAGTCTACACAAGGACCATGTGGTCTTGCGAAACCACAGAATGCTGTTAGTCGCTTTCGCAAGGTCGTCCGCTACTTCATTCCCTGGCAGGCATACATGAGAAGGAACCCATTGTAGATGGATGTGGGGCCAATCTGAAAGCTGTTGAATAAGTGCGGAATACTCCTGCTGGTGGTGTCGCCGATAGATGGCCAATTCGTTAAATGTTGGACGGAGAATCGGCTGTTTGTCAGGATCCAAATTTCAGAAAATCTGATCTCCTATGTTGTTAATTAATGAAAGACCACACATGATAGCTATTAGCTCCGTTCTGAAGACAGAAGCATGGTCAGCATTTCTTCTCTGAATTTTGATGACGGCCAGGTAGTTCAATTAAAACTCCACTGCCAGTAGCATTTGTCTCTCCCTTATTGCCATCAGTACAGATAATGACTGCATCCAGTAGTATTCCATCAATCCCCTCCAGAGCCAATTGCTTAAGAAATTCGGGGAATCGCTTGATTGCTGTGTTATACGATTCATTATGGTTTATAAATGTAAATCAACAGAATATAAAAGAAAGAACTGGGCATCTGCGATTGCTATTGGATGAAGTTGAAACTGATAAAACAAGGGAAGAACCTGATGAAGTGTAATGGTAGCAAAAGTAAATTTGAGAAAAGTGATGAGAGAGAAAATGAAACGCTTGAGTTGGAAGGAAAATTTTCAGATACAAACTAAAAATCCATCTCTATTGTTCCAGATATGAAGCCACTAGTGTACCACAAGACATACTGCGTTCTATTAAAAGGACACAAGCAGGAAAAAGTCCTGTGACGGGCTCATCGCGCTTTCTATTAATTGTCCTCTTGGGGTCTTTGGGGCCGAAAAGGGCAAATTCTTTTCAACCAAATCCAGAAGCGAAACGTGACTATGCAAATTAGGAACCTTTTAAATAGTAGAAGTTTAGAGTAAGTGTGGCCTTTTGGGAAGTGATTATGCTGGTCTGAGTTTAAACGCGTAAGCTGAAGCAAGCCGATATTCCAGTGTCAGCTATCCGTGAAAATACGTTCAAGCAAGGTGGATATCATTCCACGCGAGATAATGAATTTACATTGAAGATTCGAGAGGATTGCTGCTACCTAGGATATAGAGGTAGGACTGATCTACCAATTATTAGGAGCTGTGTATAAACAGAGGCTAGGTGTAAGCGGTAATGTAATTATAGTGGTCAGGATCACGTTTATTTGGTAATACCTATAATGTGTTTTCACCTCAGATCCGCTAAGTTAAATATAAATATTATCATTGTTAGTGTTTAAGTTAAGATATAAATAAAGATATATTAAGGTTATGGTAACGCCCGGTTCTTCATTCACTCCCACACCCCTAGGTCACGAAAATAACTTAGAAGTAAAACATCACCCACGGGCGAATGCTTTAAAGTGCTATTTGTCAATCCTGAAAGGACAATGAAGCTACAATAACTTGAATAATATAGGACAGTTTTGACTGCAAACATCATTTCTGTAATGTTAGTGGAAAGTGGATGCGATTTGTGTCCTTTATTAAAGTCACTCACTTTTAAAACATTTTAGTTCAGTTTTATTGGATTTTTATCTCAAATTATCAAAGAAAAGTTTATAAAAGTAGGTGTATACTTTTTCTTAGTTACATTATTCACTGGAGTTACAATTTTTCTCGTATAGAATAAAAGTAATTATTTAAAAAAAGCATTAGGTTATAACTGCGTCACCCAGCGCGACCACTAACGTTAGTATCGAGTGCGTAACTGCTCCCGAGTTAAATAAATTGAATTTCTACGTCCAAGTCAAATATTAATGCTTACGCGATTATTATTTTTCTTATTTTTAAGTAAAAGGATATTGAATTAAAGGACTGAATTACCTAAAGTGTATTAAAATCATTTTTTTTCTTTTTTGATAGATACCATTCTTCAGCTCCATGTCTATGGATATTAACAATGTTTCAAAAATAAGTTCGAAATTGAGACTGAAATCCAAAACCAAAAACAAGCAACAATTTGAAGCTAAAAATGCCGCGGGAAATAAAAACCTTCTTTAAATAAAATTAGGGGTTATTTTCTCTTAAAATTCCAGCTATTTTTCTGTGGAAATGCAAAACAATCGTTTATGAAAATCAAAACATCCTTTGCGAAAATGAGAAACAGATCTTTTTTTCCTTTTCCCCCTCGAAAAATGAAAGTCGTTATTATGAATGCGAGACAAAAAAAAATGGACTGAGAGGGGAAAGGAAATGTCCAATTTCCCACGATAAGCAAAATGCAAAATATATAAAAATAGCCTTATTCTCGCAAAAATGACAACAAAAAAAAAACACACACACTCAGAAATGGTGCATAACACCGGCTCGCTAACAATCAAATGTAAAAAAAGGTAAAGTGAAGTGAAGTGCGAAAAAAAAGTGTCTAAAACCTAAAAGGCGGAACTAAAAAGCGTTTAAAAACAATAAAAGCCGAATGTGCCATTTGTATCGCCAAACTCTATCTTTCTATCTAATCGAGCATTTTGTCGGCATCCAAAGAACAGGGAAGCACTGCGGCTCTAATGACTTTTTGCCGCTGTCAACATAAGGCTCGTATAGATGGCGGAACAAGCCACAAAGCCGGGGCAACGCCCGAAAAATCTGACCAGTCCTTCCCCTCCCCACCCCCTTGCCCATCCCTCGTACACGCGGCCATTTTTTTACATTACTTTCGTTCTTTTTTTATTATTATTTCCCACCACCACCTCGCTAACCTTCCTACTAAATCGCTTTAGCACCTGTGGATTTGCCTCCATTAAAATACTAACGTGAACCGACAAATATACGTTCTAAATCGACTAGGGTGCATACACGCAGACGATTTCTGAAAGAATTAGGAGAGAGGGAGGGCGAAGGGAGGGGGGATGTGCACGAAAGAGAAAAAGGTGATGGAAATGAAAAATAAAAAAAAATAACACAACGCTCGAGTTCCGCGTTTAAACGCAATAAAGAATAACAATAATAACTTTTAGAAGGAGTAAGCGTTCCTCTCTAAAGTGTGTGTGAGAGAGAGAATTTTTAATCATAATAATCATAATAATATTACACACGTTTTTGACGAAAGTGGAGCCAAAAAAGAAATTGCACAGGCCTCCAAAACCATCACGGCGAAAGTAGTTTGGCGTTAAAAAGTGTATTTCTTGGCGTTTGTGTGTCTCTGTAATTGTGAACGGCCAGACCCTTAATAAAGTCGTACGTTTCTCTGCCCTTCTTATATCTTTCATGACTACCTCCCCCCTTCTTCGTGCCGTGTGACTGTAATTAAAGAGACAGCAATGGATTCCCCCATGAGAGGGGCAAAGGTGTGGGTGAAAAGGAGTGCAGGTGCAAATGAAAGTTTGATGTTTAAGAGAACCTATTATAGGAGGACCTGGGAAGCTTAGAATGAAAAACGGGTTTGCTTATTAAGGGATATATATATGCATGTGTAGTATCGACGGTAAAGAGAAATAGTCTAAGATAAAATAAAAATATAAAAAAAGTAATAATATTTTTATTTGTTTTCGCTTTGGGAAGAAAAGAAAAAACAGTGAAAACCAAGTGCAAAAATGAAAACTTAAAACATACCCAGTAGATTTCATATTATTCATGAGTTTTTGACAAGTATTTGCAGACCTAATACTATATTTCCCTAGTTGAAATGTTGAAATTTCAATTTAAAAAGGTAAAAATCCAATTTTGTATGTAAAGCAAACATATGTACCGTATATTACGTCGTTTAACTCGCACTTTTAACCAGGGGTTCAAACCGGAACTGAACCAAAAAAAAAATGTCGATTTATTTCGGTTCGATGTATCTTCAGTCATTTTGTTACTGTTACCAACTTATCAACACTTCCTAATTTAACGTCAACCCTATAATTATCATCATTACATGTACATTGCTTTTCGATTTCCTGTTTTTATGTTCATTAGGACTTTTCCGTTTCATTTTCGCATGAAACTAGTTGTAGAAGGCAGATTTAATTCAGTTGAATGAGCTAGAAGTATATAGATGATTTCTTAAAAAAATATCACATATATATATATATAGCATCATTAACTAAAAAAATATCTTCTAAATTTTGAAAGACTTAAATTTTTTGCTTATAACAGAATGAGATTTTTAGTACAAATAAGAATATACATGAAATAAAATGATTCATTAGAAACTGAACTGAAAGCTGTTGTTTTTGGGTGAATGAAAACTGGAACTGAGAGAAATGATGTATTTTTTTTTTTTGGTTGAACCGGAACAACAAAAAAAAATATTATGGCTCAAAGCCCTGCCTTTAACACAGAAAATAAGATATAAATTTATGGGTGCGTGTTATACACTGAGTATAAATAGGATAGCATTAAAAATGGAGATGAACATAAAAACATTTATGGAATGCTCCAATAGTTCATTAAAATTTTAAAAATGGACGAAAAAAGCAGAAATGATGATAAAGAAATGTGGTTTGCAAGAAGATGATCACGAGAAAGTCGGACTTTTGAAGTAATAACTTTTTTACGCGTGTTTTGCTGGAGAGTGAATTTGAATGATGCGTTTTAAAAAGACAAGCATTGTTACTCTTGGGTTTGTAACGCTCGTAACAATAGTACTAAATCATTTGGGTTTATTGAGTCATGTATCGGAGAAATGTGTGCAGTGAAATGTAGAGTAGAAAATGGAATTATAAATAGTTCTAATGATTACTATTTATATTTCACCAATTCAAAGTGTAGAGAAAATTATCGAATTCACATTCACACAAATTTAGTTGCCTACACTGAAGCCGGATCAACTCTTCTGAACAAATTGACTATTATTTTAAGTGGGGATTTTAATGTAGATTTTTCAAAAGACAAATCAAAGCCTTTAGTAGATTTTTTAAAATCAAAATTCAATATAATTATGTCAAAGGATCCAAATGAAAGCACAAGGAAGTATGGAACAATGCTTGACGGAGATTTTTAAACATTTAAATATTTTTGAACAATAGTATTTATAGCCTATTTCAGCTACCACAAACCTGTTTCCTTTTTAGAATACAATTAATTCACAAACATGATTGCATATTTTGCACAAAAATATTACCTTATGAGTACAGACATATGAATAAATAATTTTATATGACAATATTAACATTCCTTTGTTTTTTAGATTCACCTAACTAATCCATGGAATAACATTACAAAATATAAGTTATCACTTCTATTGCGTGGTCATAAGCACACACACATTTTTTTTAGTGTCACGATCATTTTTAGTTAAAAATATCACCAGTAGAGGTCGTTGATAATCCGAAACACACTGCAAAGGACAACAGCACGCTCCATTAGTTTATTCTTGCAATAACAGTTGCTTAACATTGCCTCCAGAACATAATTAAATACAACTCTGGCGGATCACAACTTCTATTACAGCATAATGCAACATATCGGAATGAATTGCCAAAAACTCACTATAAATAGAATCTTTGTGTTAGGTCAGTGTTGAGGGGGGATGAACGGTACACACAAACGATTTCAAATAGCCCCACCACCAGAAGTCGACAGGAGTGAGTTGGGATGAACAAGGTGGCCATGCGATTTTGCTGCCTCGACCAATCACTCTGTTTTCCCCAAAGGTAGTCAATAGGAGGCATACATCATTTCACCAGATTGCAAAACTTTGCAAGAAACAAATTTTAAAAATTTATGTTTACTGCTGGTAAAAGCGGACGTAATCAGTAATATCTATATTTTTACACAGGATAACATAGGTCTGTAATTCTTAGGAAAATGAAACATCTATTTTCTTTTTTTAGTGGTTCACTTTCCCTGTATTCCGTCTCATCTAGACATCTATGATAATGAGACGGCTGACATTTTGGTCAAAGAAGAAACTAGGGAGCCTTTGGTTCTCCCTAACCTACTGACTTAAAACAGTGCCATTTAGACCCCCTAGTGTTATCAGGAAAGATGCCCTGATGGCGATCTGTCTCTAAAATGCAGCGAGCATGAGCGAACATCTCTCAATAAATTAATCAGTGGTCATCTTGCCTCCAACTGTAGGAAGATCTTCCCAACCTGCACCAAATGTTGCAATACACTGGCTACTCCCAAACATATACTTGATTATCTAGCACTAGACAAGCAAGACCTTTATTCTTCGTCGTTGTTCGTCTTAGAATTTCTTACTAGTAAACAAGATTGACTTAATTTAACTCTGCTAAATATTGGAGATTTGCAGCAACAGTACAATGGGATTGATACAAGTTGTCCCTTTGAAACTAGCCGTTTAAGATCTCGCGCTACCGTTACCATGGATACCTTCAACGCGATGTAGATTCCAGGAGAAATTCTCATTATTTTAAATTTAAATTTTGAATCTGTAAGATTTCTCTCTATAAATTCAAAACAAAGTTTATCAAAATGCTATAGTAAATTTATTTATATGTAAGGTATAGTTGATAAAAGCAACAGTATTTTTACAACAAAATGTATCAAAATCACAGTTTAGACAGAATTACATTTATGAGGCTTGTTAGGGTTTGTATGAACGTGCAAGAATAGTTAAACGGGACGATGAATTGAAAATTTACAGCCAGTGTTATCCTAGAGTTTATAATAAACCATCATGCAATGAATTAGCTGCTATCACTACGATAAAAAACGATTCTACAGACAGAAAGGCTGATGTAGGTGTTTATATGCAGGCTGAACCAGTGTAATTTAGAGAAAAAGATGATTAGGAACATTGTTTTTGAAGAGGCACTAAATTGAGGTATAAGTTAAAATGCGGAGATGAAGAGATTTATTTTTCTCTTGCTTACTCTCTGTATTGGAAACAAGTAATATATAAAAAAAATAAGTCAATTCCTACTTTGAATGCATGAATAGAAAGTATTTTATTAACGATTGAAAGTTTGAATAAGATATATATACATATAAACAAATATATATAGGGAGAGAGTAAACTAATAGTAGGAATTGAAAAAAGAGCATGATTTTGTCTTCATTGTTGTAACAATACACACCCGGTTTGGCTGAAAAACAAGTTTTCGACGCCAACTTTTCTCTTTGTTTTAACAGTTACATTGTTACAACAATAGAGACGAATCTAAGTTGGCGTCAATACTGGTAATTAAACTAATTTAATTTAATTAATAAATTAATATTTGAAAAAAACTGTATTAACCTCAAGTGTCATCCACTACAAGTTTAAAAAAATGTTTGAACTTGATTGGACGAATATAGAAAATATTTTATGATCGATAGAAAATGTGTGTGTGTGTGAACAAGGTTAATATATAAATAAATATATACAGAGAGTGATCTAATAGTAGGAATTTAAAAAATAGAACAATATAATACATACAATTATAGTTTTAAGTTTTATAATTTTTGCTATAATAATAATACAATTATAGCCAGTATTGAAAGTTTGAGCAGCACTGGGTTAATGAAATATCTCTCCTTTCCCATTTGCTTCTGAATGTCTGATTTCTGTTTCGTATTCACTACATGCCGCTTGAGATTTGAACTTATTTCTTTAAAAAAGCAACCCCATGATTATTATTTTATTTAAAATTAAGTTTTAAAATACTTCAGCTTCACATTCTAGAGATTTCTAACTAAAAAAAAATACTATATTTGTTCGAAAGTTTCATCTATTACACTTTCAGGAACGAACAGACTGCTTATTACACTCTTCTCAACTTTTGACCATTTGTAATGACCACAAAAAGGAAAATTAAGAAGACACCGTAACCTGTATACAACTTTTTTTCTACTTATAAATACTTACGTTAAACCTATTTGAACACACGTGGAATACACATTTCAGAAAAAACTCAAAATTTTAGAATAGACAGTGTATTTTAAATTTTAATTTTCAGGAAAAATATTCAAAATTTTGAAATTCTTACTGCTTCTACAATTTTTTAATATTTTGGAACACAACTTCATTTTCTAATATTCTTAGACGTGTTTCTCACCAATCTGCGCGTAGAATTGGTATTAAGAGTCTTGCTATTATTTTTGTTATTGTTTTCGTGTCGGACATTGTAAAAAAAAAGATTAAAAAATCGTATCTAACTCTGTGGATTTTTAAAAATATAACTATTCATCTACATCAGAGGTTCCCTTAAGTTAAATTTTTGCAAATTTATCACGAATTAAAATGAATTAAAGCAAAATGCCTTCTGACATAAAAAAATACGCATTTATATTGATATAATTTATTTTTATCATCTGGTGATCAACAAAAATAAAAGATTCCACTTCAAACGTTCATTAGCCATCTTTGATCCTGTAACCAAATAAAAAAAAGACATTTTGTTTGCTTTACTGTAGTACCGCCATGAGAGATTTTTTTATTACGCTTCGTTTAACTCCTAAAATACTACTTTTGATTATCATATATTTGACCTTCAAACTTACTGGTATGTTTCACTCCGTCTCTTTATCTTTTACGAAAGTTGTAAATAATATTTTTCTGTTGCTTTTTCCCCATGTGGATGAGTTTTATGATATATGGATAAGCATATTGAGCACTTTGAAGGATTATTTGACCAAGATGCCAAGATTCTGAAACATATAATGCATAATGAAAAACGTTTTACACAATTATTTCTTAGAACATGCTACACTTTCCCCATAAACAATTTTGTGATTTTGATTGCTGTGTTGTACGACTTATGGTTTATAAATGTAAATGAGCAGAATATAAAAAAATGGGCATCTGTGATACTTATTGAAGGAAGTTGAAACTGATCAAGCAACTGAAGAACCTGCTGAAATAATGAATATTAATCAAGATAGCGAAAGTAAATATGAGAAAAGCGATAGACATGAAACGTTTGAGTTGATTTGAAATTTTCAAATGCTGCCTAAAGATTATGAAGAAAACTATCAAGCCATAAATGTAGCACTTCGCCTTGTCAAAAAGATACAAGGAAGGAAAAGTTCAAAATGCTATTTCTAGATTATCAAATGACGGCAAAACTACAATAACGTGATCAAAATATGAAAGTTTTACTGGAAAATAACGTTCCTGTATTGTTAGCAAAAAATGTTTGTGATTTATATCCTTTATTAAGGACATGCACAATTGGAACATTTAGTTTTATTGGATTTTTTCTCAAATTATCAAAGAAAAATTGAAAAATCCTTGAAAGTAGGTAAGTATATTTTCTCTTAATTAAAGTATTCTCTGGAATTTTGTGATTTTTATCGTGTATAGTAAAAGTAATTATAAAATAAATTATAGTTTTAAAACAAACTAAAAAACACGCTTTTATAGTGAATCGAACTCAAAAGTAATATATATATATATATATATATATATATATATATATATATATATATATATATATATATATATATATATATATATATATATATATATATATATATATATGTCAGGGTTTGAAAAGTTTAGATTTTTAAAAATTAAAGAAGTAAATAAATGAAAATAGAGCGAACTTTACCATCGCGTAAGGATTTCGTGAGTAACAAGCTCGTGTTAAAAGGTGCAACGAGCGCTGACGAAGGCGAACGCATACTAAAAAAGGTTTGGCTGGTGTCTCCTCACTGAGAGGTTGTTTTTTGTACCACCCTGTTGCGCGGCAAAAAGTCCGCCATGTTAGATTATATATGATGGAAGCGTAATAAAGGAATATTGTAAAGATGATGCCCTCCTCATTTTACCAGCAGGCCTGAGGCCTGTCATATATATATTACTTAAAAGTAACATATACGAAATTTGATACTTATCTTGTTAATTTGTACGGTTTATAATTATGATCGTATTGTAGCTTTAGCGCCAAAGTGCATTATTATTGCATTCAATACGTTATTATTTCGGGAGGGGTTTGCGATAAAAACTATGATTGAAAATTAGGTCGCCAGTAGTGAAAGTGTGAGAACCACTGTGTTACACAAAACAATAAATACTTTAATGTGGGGATGAATCTGTTGCTTCAATAACAAATATTCAATATTTGGCTTTAATCTCTTCAGGTTTAACTCTAAATCATTTTTATTTCTATTTTTATTTTGGAGATTGGCAAGCACGCTGAAATATCTCTTCTCTGTGAAAAGCAATTAAAAACTTTCATGATATGTTCCACAATGCTGGATAAATAACAGGGATTTCTTTTTAAATCCAAAATTGCTGTGTGGCATTCATTTCTAAACTTTACTTTAAGGTCTTCGTTAGGGTTATTAAAATCAGTTCCTTTTATAATCAAATATTTTTTAATGGGACCACATGAATTAATTACTTATTGTGATAGTGAAAGTCAAAGTATGTGATAGTCAAATTATTCTCAAACCTAGTTT
>BMAU01016043.1:0-74800 GCA_019973935.1 Trichonephila clavipes | reverse complement strand
TTAAATGGTTTGTACCATTTTTCTGAATTTTATTAGTAATGAAGCTATTATATAAAATTCTCGCTTAAGAGGACTTGGTACCCTTTGAGCAAATTTCTTTATTTACGTATTTAAAATTATATTTTAGCATTTTATACAATGTTTCTATTCAAGAAAATGATACCAGATGAAAATTTTCATATATTATTCACACAATTTTAAAAATTTAAATTTTTTTGAAGAAAATTGGGAATATTTTAAAATCCTACTCCTTTTTGTAAAATTAATTTTTGACCTGAAATTTTTTATAATATTCTTATGGATGTTTTAAACAACTTAAGGGATCGATTTTAGAATAACTTTATTCGTTTTCGAGAAAAAAAAAATAAAATGTTGATATACATGCTAAAATTCAATGAAAAAACCAACATGTCTTACATTTTATTTTTTTTAAAAAAAAGTATTCAGTTTATAGCAAAACGGATCCCTAATTTTATTACATGCTTTATTTTTAACACGCAGGAAAAAAATAGAAGTGATTGGTAAATAATTGTCGAAGGAGTAGCAGTTTGAATGTACTAAGGTTTCGAAAAACACAAACTGAAAAAAACCACTTTAAAGTTTATAATTCTGAAAAAATAATTATTATAAGCTTAATTAAACTTAAAATACCACTTTAAGATATTAGTTATACATTTTTCTTTAAAATAATTGCATTTTCATATTTTTTCAACCCACACATTTTTATAAATGAATAACTTTTAGAGAGTACTAATTGCACAAGAAAATTCAAGAAAAACGTTCAAAAACTTTTTTTTCTGTCACAACAAAAATTTTAGCTGTTTTTCTTCTTACAATATTAAAGTATTACATTTATATGAAAAATATATCAGGAATAAGAACTGAAATTATAAATATATATATAAAATTATTAATATAAAATGCCTTAATTTAAAATTTTTACATGCACACATTTCACAAAGAAAAAGAATGATTGTATGTATTGCCTCGGAAATATTCTGCTTTAAATATTGCACATTCTTTTTTTAATGTTATTATTTCTCTTTATAAATTAAGATTTTTTTGCCTAATTTGTTTTCAAATGAAGTTTTATTCAACTTCTAACTTTCCGACATGCACAAGTGATACATCAATCGAAAGATAATAATGCAAAGAATAAGATTAAATGAAAATAAAAAAAACGATAGGTCTGTGATTTTTGGGGTTCCAAGTCCTCTTAAGCGTGTTGTGAAATCCTCATAAAACGCGGATAAGAAGTCATTTAGTTAAACTGAGGGATTGTAAACTTTTGATTTTATATAAACAACAATTGGGGGGAATGTGCGTCGCTTTCTGATAAAAGTTGTATTATCCATTTGATATCCAAAGAAGGAAAGCTATAAATACTAGCCTTGAGGAAATACTTCTTCGAGCCTTCACCTACATAAAACTGCAAACAAAGATCACTGAAAAAACATTAAACAAATTAGTGTTGTCAATGAGAAAAATCCTCCAGTATTTTATTTCAAGAATTTTATCAATATTTGGTTGTGAGAATAAATGAAATGTAAGAAGTTTGATATTTTGCTTATTTAACGGATTTAAGCGTATCACACAGTGATACCAGGGCTCGGACTTCAATGCTGATCACAATTTCCAGATTCTGGACATGTATTTTTGCACAAATATAGGTTCATATTTATTGAAAAATATTAAATGCCAAGAAAGAAATTATACTTTTTAAGAATGCACACACACACACACACATATATATATATATGTATGTAACAATTCCCTCTGGTGTCCATTTTGTTAACTCTTTGTATTAAAATTTAAACAAACTTTAATTCTTTAGTTTAAAAATAACACTTTAATCTTAATCGTAATCGGCTAGTCCAAAATTCCTGTCCCGCCCATTCTATCCAATCAGAACTACTGTTTCGTAATAACCACTGCTGGTATAAAAGCAAAAATCTTGTGCAATCGCTTTCTTTTTGTCTGCTTGCCTTCATCATATAAGAATGTAATTAATTAACTGCATTTCTTTGTCTTTGTGTCCTCCAACATACCGCTGCTTATTCAGTGGGAAAATGTACCGCAATTGTGTTTTAATCTGCTGTGTGTGTGATGTGAGCTTCATAATAAAGGTGGTAAAGTTATTCGGAAGATGTATTCAATAAAACAGGTATGACAACAACCAACACCGGCCAACGCTACTACAATACTTAACAAAAGGTAAAGTTATTCGGAAGATGTATTCAATAAAACAGATATGACAACAACTAACACCGGCCAACGCTGTCAGGTATATTCCTTTCATGGTGTAGAGATCCGCTAACAACGGGTTTTGCAGAAACTCCCCCCCCCAAGACGGTTCAAGGGGTGTTATAAACAAAAGTTCCCGTTTGACTATTAGACCTAAAAACTTGAAATTTGGTAAGCAAGTTTCTTTTGTTGAGTAGAGATCCGTTACAAATGAATTTTACGGAAATTTATTCCCAAGAGGTATTAAGAGAGGCGTAATAGACTAAAATTCCGGATTGTGAGCTATTAGACCTAATGTGAAATTTGGTGAGCAAGTTTTTGTTGTTGTTGAATAGAGATTCTCTAAGGATGGATAAGAAGGAAATCACTCCTGTGGGAGAGGTTGCCTGAAAGTAATGAGGCGTAGAGATAAAAGAAAATCTCACGTTTTCGTTTTCGCAGTTCAGGTGTCACTTGATCAAGGTTCAAAATGACGAGGCCCATCGCCAACAGCCTTCGTGTTGCTGTATAGTGCGATAAAACTCTCACTCACCAACTCAGATGTAGTTTCTATCATTTGAGAGTGGGTCAATAATGGGATGTCTGTGTGTGCTGGCGGCTTATTATTCTTATAAAGGCTGTTTTCGCCATATATACAACAGCGTGAACTTAACGCGGAGCACATTTTTGAACAGAAAAATGCCTCCGTTTTTACAAAAATGCTGTAACATTGTAACTCAAGCATTTGCTTATAATATGTTTTTTAAAAAATTCAAAATATTTCATAAACAATCAGTTTTTTCTTTTAACAAGTAAAGAGATAGCTCATTTAGTATTACGGTGTTGGAGAAAAATGTGAAACACATATTATACCAGAAAAAATGTGTCAACTCGAATAAAAATGAAAGGTTAGTGTGTGTAAAGCCAGAATATTATATTAATGTTTAAGTACTTTTATATCTGAAAAAAAAATATTCCGAATTTGGCTCCCATTCCTTAACATTATAGCCGAAGACAACCTTAAAAAACAAAATCAAATCAAATATGGATTGAACACAGTTATAATGAAAACCGTGTATATTATTAAGCCCTGATGAACAAAAATGTTCTTTTTCTCATTAAATAAAGTTAAGATAATTTCGAATTTTTTAATCGTTCTAAATTATTGGTTTCAGAAATACCACTCATACACAAAAAAAATTGTGGTTTTTATAGCATTATTTACTTTTCCTATAGTCCTGTGCCGAAAAATTCCTCTGAAAACATCTGCTTTGACTCGATGCCCTCTCCATTCACATCCCCGCCTTTCACCTTCGGGTCATCTGGAGCGGGCTCCGCGGCGCGTGAGAAGTATTTTCGTCTGCGTCTTGTCGAAAGTTTCAGAGTGATAAACAAATGGGAAAATAGAAAACCTGCATTTGGAAATTTGACGTATTTAAAGACATTATTCTATCAGTGAAAGGCAATAAAAGTGGGGGTTATATGAAACTTTAGTTGGAATCGTAAAAAAAAAAATGTTAGTTTTTTTTTTGGGGGTAAGTCGGTAGGAGTTGAGTAGTTAAGAACTTTCAGTAGCCATGAAAGTCAACAGAAGCGGCGAAATGACAGAAGCCAAACACATGCAATTTTCGGAAAGCGGTATTATCTGAAGGGATGAATGGTACGTTAGGGTTTGGCGTCACCGCTCTCGAGTAATAAAAAAGTTACGAGGGTCGTCTCTTTTTCGGGCAGAAAGCTTCTTTTTATTAGTTTTTATCTGCTTTCAATACACCACGATACACAAAAATATTATCGAATTACATGTGAAACAAACTGTAACGAATATGTGTAACAGTCTCTCTTTTAGTATAATAATAGAAAATTGAGAAGAGGTATTCATGGTATAAAACGCTAATTTTAAAAAAAAATTAATGCATCTAAATCACTTTTCATTTGATTATTTAATTTATTAGGCACAAAATTTGAAAAGTGTCGCCAAATGGCAAGATACATCACTGTCGCATTATAAATGTAATAACATTTATAATGCGCAACATTTATAATTCTGTACTTGCTGTTCCACTTGTAAAAATTAAGATAAAATTTAAGATATGATAATTGTGAGTAATGATTTATAAGTATTTCAATTCTTCGAAAAAGTTCTTCAAAAATTTCTTAAAAAAATTCTTCTGCCAGAATTTTTAAATCAAGTCCATTTTGTGCTTATCTTTTGGCAAGTGTTTTGTTTTGTTTATTGTTATTGACAAATATGTACTTTTCAAAAGACAGTTCTTCAGAAAGCAAGAAGTCGCCGAGCTAGCCTGGTGGTCTAGGTAACGGACTCGTGGCCGGCGTGTCATGAGTTCGAGTCTGGTGCCGCTGTATATACAGCTTATGTATAGAAATAAAAACTATTTTAAAATGCAATACTTCCAAAAATAACCAAGAACAGAGAGAAGGAAAATAGTTCAAGAAAATAATTATTCTAAAATTTATTTTGAATTGATTTAGTAAATTTCGTTGTAAGACACTAAGCTTCAGTTATCGCAGAAGTTTTCCATTTCAAAACATTCCATAAAAAGGGGGAGGGGGACTATTACTTTTTTAAGAATAAAATGATTTTTTCAAAAAGGACACACATAATTCTGCTCTTTAACGTAGAAACATCTAAGTGGAATCGAAAGCTGACACATAGTATTAAATTTTATCTTACATGCATGATATTTTTAATTACCATTTAAGGAGGAGGGGGGTATTAGATTTGATTTTTTAACATCTCCTTTTCAAGTTGAATAAGGGAGATTCGCGATGAAAATTTGAACCACAGTGAAGGGACGAGGACAACACTTAAAGCTGACACCTAACTCTCCAAAGTTCCACACCACACCAACGTAAGAAATTTGAGCCTCAACAGATTTAATGTACATCAGGCCTTTTACACGGAGGTCTTTCAGTAGCACTGGGTCTCGAATCTACATATTTGATTTCTCAGGAAAATTATTCGCTGCGTGAAAATATTAATTCATTGAAAAACAATGGAAGAATGGAATACTGGAAATTTGCAATTTTTGTCACATAAATATAATAGTTTTACAAATAAAAATAAAAGGTCTAATTAAAGTCATTTATATTTTAATTTTATGAATTCTTTATCAAGATTCCCTAACAAAAATAGAATCTCAAATGAATTCCTAAAATATCTGGAAGCAAAACGAACTCTAAATTAGTTTACATTATTTTAATTGTTCATATTACCAGAACTCATTTGAAGCTATTTGGAATTAATCGAAATTTAACTCATAGATAGAAAATTATGAATATTGAGATGATAATAATAAACTTTAGGATGATATATTTGTTTGCAGGTTTAACAAAAGTAAATATTTGAACTTAAAGTCTTAAAATGAAAACTATATGAAGGGAGTATGAATATAAAAGTAAGGAATTATAAAAACATTCTTAAGTTTATAAGCAACTTTTAAACTAAATTTTAATTTTTTTTTTAATTTTATAATGAACTAATTAATTTTTAACGATTTCAAACAGCAAAATTTCTGAATAACGATATTTATAGCGATTACGTTATAAATGTTTATAGCAATTGATTACAATAGAAATAATTTAATTCCTTATACTTAACAAACAGTGCATATCATGCAAGTTTATGAAACAAT
Source organism: Trichonephila clavipes (assembly GCA_019973935.1). Lineage (NCBI taxonomy): Eukaryota > Metazoa > Arthropoda > Arachnida > Araneae > Nephilidae > Trichonephila > Trichonephila clavipes. Next base: position 68,924 of record BMAU01016043.1, on the reverse strand, counting down.
AAATAATGTAATCAGAAAAGTTTTTGTATATTTCAATTTCAAAATGGAATAAATAGAACGAAAAATTAAAATTCATAAAACAAGAAAAGTTATGCATGATAATAACAAATTATTTGAAGTATTGATTTTTTGTTTAAATTATCACGGCACAGCACAGAATAAATTAACTTAATACATTAAAAAATTTTCATAAAAGCCGAACAATAAATTATTAATTTTTAAGAAGCGCTATTTTTAGGGCGATATTAAATAAAAATAATTTATAATTTCCCCTCCTAATTTCTTACGATTTTTTACAAAGAAGTAGCTAATTTTTTCTTTAAAGAAACTTTATATATATTTTTTTAAAAAAAGGTGCCTTTTTTATACGTACCAATTAATTACAAATATTATGCTATATATCTTTCCTTTTGTACAAAACAAATCTGTTTAATTATTCTCTGTCCTTACACATACACCTCTTTCGCTTTTCTCCTTTTTTCTGTCTCTCTTCTCCTCTTTCCCTCTTCGATCTTCTTTCTCTCCACGCACATTTTCTAAGTATCAATTCACTTTTTATTACTTCGGGAAAAGAAAAAGAGAATATAACAATTTCCAGAGAAGCAATTTATCTCCAATTTGGAAAAACCAGATTACAAGTAACGCTCTGTACAACAGCTTTCACTGCTTAATTTGTATTAATGCAGAAAAACGGATGTACAGTGAGTGTGAGTGAATATTAACGTCGCACTGTTCAGCTACACGAGGGCTTTTGGCGACGGACCACGTAATTTTGAACCACGGTCAAGTGACGTGGATGACACCTGAGCTGGCACCCTCTCTCCTATCTACCACACCAACGGTAGGACGTTTGAGCTCTCGACAGATTTAACGTGCATCGCTGCCCTACACTTCGAGTCTTTAGTGGTACTAGGCTGGAACTCATGTCACGCCAGCCAGGAGTCCGTTACTTTGACCACTACGCTACCGCGGTTACTCCATAATGAAGGGGAAATGCCATAGCTAGAACAATGCTAATAAATGGAAAAATAATGCACATACATATTCCTGATACTAAAAAATATATATTTCCATTTCTATTGAAAAAATTGCTTATTGTATAACAAAAAAAAAAAAAAAAAAAAAAAATCGAGAGCTGTCACTAACTGAATGGTTATCAAAAAATTGTTTTGTTCAAGATACATAGAAAAGTAAATAAAACTCAACTAATATCCAAATTTCTAAGCTTTGGTTTTTGAATATGAGTTTAATTACGTTCCTAACACTTAAATTCAATTTGAGGGTTTTACTAACATCGCTCTATAAAGCAACACGAGGGCTATTGGTGGTCAAGTGACGAGGACAATAACCGAGTTGGCCCCACCTTCTACTAAATACCACACCACTAAATACCACACAGCTTTAACGTGCATCGGCCACCTCTACAAGGCTGGTCTTTAGTGGCAACATGACACGAACGCATGACAATCCACATTAAATCATATGGATAGATTTTTTTTCTTTTTTTTTTTAAAAAAACTTTTCTTGAAGTAATTTAGTTTTCCTAATTATACTTATAACTTTTTAATGTGAATAAAATACGATCACACTAAAATAATTACTTCTGCTACCTTAAATGATATTTCTTGTCCATAAAATATGCAAATATGACCTGAATTAAATTAACCGCTAAATATTATACAGCTGTATTGGTCCTTTATGAAGTCCAGTGGCTGAGTGGTAGTGTATCGTGCTTCCATATTACATGTCCAGGGTTCAAATCCCTGGCTGGGCTATGTCAACTCAGCCTTTCATCCCCTCAGTTGGTCGATGAATGAGTACCAGGCTTGCTTGGGAACTAAACATTGGGGATTTCGCGTCAGATTGATCACCTGACGAGGACATCTGTTCATGCACCTCAAAGCCCAAGGTCACGTATACTAAGATGGGCACAGTTGGCCTTGGCCTTTATGGGCTGTTGCGCCACTGAGCTTATAGGTTCTTTATAGATGAAATTAAAAACTTCAATATTGGGTATTGATGAATGGACACCCTTTCGATAATTTACTGTAAAAATACGAGTCATAATTTCATAAAGTCTTCTGTCTGTGTGCGCGCGCGTTTTAATTTCTCTTCTCAAATATTTCCTGGTGTCAAGGCTTTAACATGGCGTTGTTAGACATGTTATGAAAAAGGGGCTCAATTTGGGTACTTTATAATCTTTCAAACATTTTCCGAACACTCGTGTTGTAAAAAGCACTATTTTTACACGTTTGACAAATTTATATATTTTAATAGAAATTGTAAAGCATTCGGAAATACATCCATTTCTACGATCGCTTTAGTTTTATTCGAAGATACTTTTTATATGCTCGTACAAATGTCTCGATATCTTTTCATAAACAAGTGATATTTTTCACCCATGGAAACAGTAATTCTTGTTCATAGATCGTTATGTGAATGAACATTCAACGTTTTTGTGAGTAGTGCAACAAAAATTCTAGTAATGTGTCACAAGCTTAATTTTCACAACAGTTTATATATCGCCGTTCAACGATAAGAAGTTTTCAGAATCTTTCCCAATAAACGTTCGTCGATCTGGGGTCGTAAAAGCAGTTGTTTGCTTAGCGTTTCGTGAAGGAGCCGCGAAGGGCGTGCGAGGAAATGTTTCGTGCGCAGACTCATCGAACGGATACCACGAAAAGGAGAGAAAGGTTTTAATTAGAAGGGGGATAAGAAGTCACGGTGCTGTGCTGCTGGTCACGTAACCACGCAGTAATGACGAATTATGCAAAGCCATGAAATGACTCCAAGATACACATTGAAACATCCTCTTCAGATCAGATGTTAGCGAATGGATCACAGGTTTCTATAGTAGCTGCTGCGAAAGAGTGTTTTATACAAGGTTGCACTTTTTACTGTGAATCCCTTTAATATGGGAGATAATAATAAACGGCCTGTGGTCTCATTTGATTGCATCCAAATTTCCAAAGAACTGCATAATTATCTAATGGCAAGAATCAAAGATCAATCCTGAGGTTGCGGTAGTCGAATGGCCATGGTAACGAGTTCCCGGATGGTGTTTCAGCCAATCAATGGTCGGCAAACTTTAGGAAAGAAGAGCCAAGTTTTAAGAAAAAAGTATCAAAGTAAGATATCAGAAGGTACTAAGGTATAAAAAATATAAGGGTCATAAGGTATAAAAAGTATAAGGTATAAGGGCCATAAGGTATCAAAAGGTACTAAGATATCAAAGAGCAGTGGCGTAACGGAGATCATTTGGGCCCCCTGATAGTTAGGTTTCAGGCCCCCAAGTTGGATTTTACAAAGGGTTAGTACTTGGCGGCTGTCAGGCTTTAGATCCCTTAGAACCCTGGGCAGTGGCGTAACGGAAAACATTTGGACCCACCTGCAAAGTCGGGTTTTTAGGCCTCCAAATTGGATTTCACAAAAGGTAGGTACTTGGCGGCAATTAGACTTTAGGCCCTCTGGATCCCTGCCTCTCCCCGCAATGCGGGGTGAACGTTACGCCACTGCAAAGAGCCACATACGCGAGCGCAGGAAGGAACCTCCAACAGAGGTCGTGCTGCAGTTAGTTATTTTTATAATATTTAAATAAAGCTTTACGCAAAGTAACATTTTATGTTTCTTTTAAAACTAAGAGCTATCGAAGATACTTTTATTTGGCTCAATGCAAAAACAACCAGACTCACAATATCATAATGTTGAAATTAACCCTTTATCTACTGACGGTACTTATAAGTACCACCCAATTTAAAATTACATAGAATAACCATTTTTAGGAATACTCTGACAAAACTTAGCAGAAATATTCTTTTAATTCCACTCTTCCAAGATATATGGCAGCTCGGGCTCTATGATGAGTATTTAAGCGGGGAAAGCGAATAGTTTTAAAACAGAAGTTGCGTTTTCAGCAGATATTTTGATCGGATTGCGAAGATTGTCACGTTTGTTCCGCAAAAAGTAGTTAATGTCAAAAGGTAAATGTCTTTTTTTTAATGTTCTTTAAGACTTTAGAAAACAATTTGACTATTTTAAGTGAACAGTGTATATAATTAATTTTACAGTTGATTAATTTTGTTATACTTATAAGTACCACTGTACAGTAGATGTTAGAGCAAAATTTTCGATTTTTTTTCTTCGTCTGTGAAGCTAATTATTGTTTTTTGTTGTGTATTGCAGCGTCATTATTATACAACAATATTGTGCGCTTTTTAAAAAATTCTTTTTAGTTTAACTTAGTGATTTTTCTGTTTTATTGTTTTATTTTAGCATTTTCAAAAAATTTTGTGCTTGGAATCTGAGTTTTTTTTTTTTTTTTTTTTTTTTGCCACACTATTAAATGTGTGAAATATCTATACTTTATTCAACAATTAACAATTGAATTTCCTTATGTGTTATTGGGATTTAACAATAATAGGAAGTTTTCAAGGTGCTATTGTTATTTTTTCTCTTCTTAGAATGTCTGGAGAAAAGAAGTTCAGTCTTCAAGAAGCTTTGGATTTATTACAGGACCTACCATCTAAAAGCAATGATGCACTAAAAGATGATTCTTCAGCAGAAGAAGTCCCAGTAAATAATCTGCTGGAATTTTCGTTAGATTCTTAAGAAGACGATCAAGAGACTGAACAAGGCTCAAGGTGCAGTACTTCATGTTCAGAAAATACAGTGTTTCCTGCCGCAGGATGCAGTGCTTTAAAAACATTCAATGGAAACCTCACTCAAAATGCACAAAGTGTAATGAATTTTTGTGTATTAATGAAAAGAAAAACTGCTTCTTTGAATATCACTAAATTAAGTTTATGTGTAAAACTTGATTTTATGTATTAAAAAAGTAAATAAATTATTAAAATTTTATAATTTTCAAAAATAAATATTTTTTGCTGTAAGATATTAGTGTTCTTTGGTTATTTAGTATTTTTAATAAAACTCCGTTAAAAAAAGTCATACGATCATTTTGTATTATGAGAACATTTTAAACTTCCGTGACTGACGGTACTTTGAAGTACCAGTTTAATTAATTAGAGCTCTAGTAGGGGCTAAATTTTACAAAGTTGAGTATTTTATTTATGTATATCCCTTCATTTTCAATGTAGTGATTAAATATATATACATATATATTGCACGAAAAAAATCGCAATAGATCATAATGCGGTAGATAAAGGGTTAAGATTCTAAGCATCATGAAAGAATGTTTCAACGAATAATATCGTAAGAACTTTATTCTGAAATTTCATGCTTACTCTAGTAATTAAAGTTGACTTTGATTATTTCTGCATTTAAATGTCATTTCAACGTTCTTTTTATATTAACGCTTTAACATATTACAATGTGTTTTTGTCACTTCTGCTGATGGCTTGTGTGTATCTTTTTTCCACACTCAAGTGTATTCCCTAATTCATGTTTACAAATAAGGTTGGTATCCCAAGCTTGTAGCGCTGGGGGAACTTGCGCGCTCTGACCACCCTGGGAGCTATGCCGGCGGTAGTTTAACTCCCGGTATGGTCACCCAAGCCGGACAGGTCCTGGTAGGGTAGGAGCAAGACTAAAAGGGATACCACCTCTTCGGGCTAAGTCAGACTTCTTCCTTCGGGGCCCAAGACCTTCGGGTCATTAGAAGCTGCTTCTTTACTATGAATCCGTCTTTACCTGTTGTGGATACTGCATTGCCCGTCGCACAGGTTATCAAGGGGCGCGACCGAGGTTTAGGCAGAGGGCCTCGGTTGGCAAGTGAATTACGGTCTCCAACTGGATCTCTGAAGATTCTTCAGTGTAACATAAATGGACTTTCTACCCCGGCAACGAGAAGTAAATTGGAGCAATTGATTGACATTGCAGACAGGAATGGTGTTCAGATAGTTGCCCTTCAGGAAACTAAATTAAGTGAGCACACTAATGTTAAACTAAAAAATTTTAGTATTTATCGTACGGACAGACCCTACGGAAGTGGAGGAGGGTTGGCCTTTCTCGTTAGACTATAAGAAAATCACCTCTAGAGACTCTGACTTAGAGATGCAGGGTATCTCCATTACTTGGAAAAGGAGAGTGAGTAACATTTTTAATCTTTATCATCCCCTAACCAAGGCCATCTTCCAGCAGAAAATTTTGACTGCTCTGACAAAAACACCATATTTCTTGGTGATTTGAATGCCAAACATCAGAGCTGGGGCTGTTCCACAAACAATGATCGGGGCAATGATCTGTTAAACGCTGCTGATGATCGAGCTTTTATTTTTCTGAACTCTGGTTTACCAACTCACACGTCTTTCAGCTACGGTACTTCTGAGGCCTTGGATATCACACTTGTTAGCCCTGAACTCCATCCACATTGTGATTGGGACATCCTTAGCAGCATTGGCAGTGACCACCTTCCTATCCTCATTAATGTTCAGATTAATAGAAAAACCGTGACTTCCCATAATAAATTCTGGAACTTTAAGAAGGCAAATTGGGATTGTTTTCAACGAATTACAGAAGGTTCCTTTCATAAAAGGACCACTATGGACAATCTAGAACAGGAGTGGCACAGTTTTAAACAAGTTATTATTCATGCCTCAAAGCAATCCATCCCTAGAGGCAACTTTAAACATCTGAAGTCTTATTTCCAACACAGGGATCCTGGGCTGAGAACTCTTATTCTTAAGAGGAATGCCTTACACCAGTGCTTCTCAAACTGTGGGCGCGCCTCCCTGGGGGGGCGCGATAACCCTTCGAGGGGGACACGAGCATCTTTAAAATATAAAAGGCTTAAAAAATTATTTTTTGGAATGAAGTAAAACAAAATGCTTTCTGACAAAATAAAAAATACACATTTACACTGATATAAATTATATGTATCATCTGGTTTTCCACTTTCAAAAGATTCCACTTCAAACGCTCATTAGCTATCTTTGATCCCAAAACCAAATAAAAAAGATATTTTGTTTGCTTTGCTGTAATCCCGCGATGAGAGATTTTTTTATTACGTTTCTTGTAACCTCTAGAATAGTACTTTTGATTATCATCTCTTTGACCTTCAAACTTACTGGTATGCTTAACTCCGTCTACTTTTCTTTTGGGAAAGTTGTAAATAATATTTTTCTGTTCCTTTTCCCCCATGTAAATGAGTTTTATGATGTATGGATAAGCATATTGAGCACTTTGAAGGATTAATTCGCCAAGATGTATTTTATGAGTAATCTGAAATTGCATTATAAAAACGTTTTACACAATTATTTTTTTTTTATAACTGACATCGATGTTTTTGTATCGAATACATTTTTTTCATGGGAGCGGTCGCATGAGGCGCTGAATCACTCCAAATTCTGGTAAAACTGTTTATTCGTTAACAGTTTCTTGACAGTATCCTCCGATATGACAGTCTTAATGGAAACTAAAATGAATTTGTTACATTTATGCCTTTTTTTTGAGAGTTGCAAACGGTGTTTTACAATCAAGGTACTTGTTTTGATCGAGTTCCCTTCACGACCACTTTTGTTCAGAAATATTTTCTATGAATATGCTATACTTTCCCCTACGATTAACTTTGTGGTTTTAATTGCTGTGTTGTACAACTTATTATGGTTTATAAATGTAAATGAGCAGAATATAAAAAAATGGGCATCTGTGATCTCTCTATTGAAGGAAGATGAAACTGATCAAGCAATTGAAGAACCTGATGAAATAATGCATATTAATCGTGATAGCGAAAGTAAATATGACAAAAGTGATAGACATGAAACGTTTGAGTTGAACTGTAATTTTCAAATGCTGCCTACAGAACTCTATCAAGAAAATTAAGATATCAAGAAAACTAAGAAGCCATAAATGTAACACTTCGCCTTGTCAAAAGACACAAGCAAGAAAAGGTTACACGTGCTATTTGTAGATCATCAAAGAATAGAAAAATTACAATAACGTGAGCAAAATATGACAGTTTTGATTGCAAATAACGTTCTTGTATTGTTAGTGAAAAGTGTCTGTGATTTATGTTCTTTATTAAGGTCACGCACATTTGGAACGGTTTCTTTAGTTTTATTGATTTTTCTCAAATCATCAAAGAAAAATTAAAAAGTCCTTTAAAGTAGGTAAGTATATTTTCTCTTTAGTTAAATTATTCACTGCAATTGTGATTTTTATCGAGCACAGAAAAAAATAATTATAAAAAAATTATAAAAAAAAAAAGGATTGGGGTGACTTGGTGAAGTGATCGCGCGACCATTAACGTTAGTGTGGAGTGGGCGCCTGCTTCCGGGTTAAAACATTTTGAAAGTTTCTCGCTTTAAATATTAAAAATAACACAATTATTCTTCATTAGAATTTTTCATTCGTTTTCCTTATTTAATATTAATTCTAAATGCTAATTCTGTGAGGCTTAAAATTACAGTTCGTTTTAAACTATTTATAATAGGAGCATTCATTTAAAAAATCATTTTATATTTTTGTATGCATTGTTGTGCACTTGGTTTTACTCTTCTTACAATTAAGCTATTATATCAAGATTAATGTATTATTTTTTAAAAAATAATCGCAGAACGGGTACTTCAGCCAGTGTACTTATAAATGTATCAGTACTGCACAATGTATTTTATAACTAATTTATTAATACTAATTTAAGAGCAAGTTTAATTATTATTAGTGACTTCCATGGGCTTGTCTTGCAGAGCAAAAGGTTTTCAAATGAAGGCTTAATATTAGAAATTGACACTCTTAGTTCTTTTTCTATATTTAGCTGAGATCTATATTTTGTCTTCAAAGCAGCCACCGCAGAAAATCCGGTTTCACAAAGGTACGATGTTGAAAACGGTAAAAGTATACGAAATGCTTTTGTTTTCAGTTCAGAAAAAATTCATCATCTACTTCTACCCAAAATTGAAAGAGAGTTTTATTACAAAATTGTCTTTTAATTTCGCCACTAGATGTGAAATCTATGAAACTTTCTTCTTCGGTAGTGGAGAGCCCTTCTGGGGTATTTTGAAATGGATCTCTCACCCATTCGTAACTTGCTATCAAGTTGTCCTCAGCAAAAAAATATTTTTTAAAATTTTTTGCTAACATAACTAAATGATATTCAATAGTTTTATAAACAACTTCCACATGTTGTTCTTCAGTTTTGTAAGTTTTTACACATTTATCCGCATTTTCAAACATTTCTAGGTTTTTTTGCTTTAAATTTCGGCTCCATAATTCTAATTTTCTACAAAAAGCATTAATTTTATCACTCGTGTAAAACATATGTACATTTGATCCTTGAAGTTGAAGATTCAATATATTTAATTTCTCAAATATATCGACTAAGTAGCTCAACTTCATCAGAAATAAACCATCTCGAAATTTCTCAGCTTCCGGTAGGTTTTCCTCTTCTAGAAAAATGGTAATTTCATTTCTTAATTCATAAACACGTTGTAAAAATTTCCCGCGTGATAACCATCTTGCTTCACAATAAAATAGCAACGATGAATGCACTGCGCCCATGTCTTTGCAAAGTCCAGAAAAGATTCTTGATTTTAGGGGTCTCATTTTTATGTAATTTACAACAGTCACAACTGTCATTAGCACAATATTCAGGCCAGGACTAATTTCTTTGGAAGCCAGAGATTCTCTGTGGATCATACAATGTGTCCAGATGCACAGTGGAGATTTTTGTTTCACAAGTGCTTGTATACTTTTAAATCTTCCTGACATTGTACGAGCACCATCGGTGCATATTCCTACACAATTTTTCCACTCTATATTTGCCTCGTTTATAAAATTATTTAAAATATCAAATAATGCTATTGCTGTTGCTTTAAGTTTTATTGGTTTACAAAAAGTAGTTCTTCTACCGCTGACATACCATCCCAAAATCGAACATACCCAATGAAATGAGCATCTTTATTGCTATCTGTTGCCTCGTCAAGCTGAATTGAAAACAATTTATCACGCAACTTACCGAAAAGCTGTTGCTCTACATCTTCAGAGATATCATCAATTCGACGGGAAACAGTATCATTTGATAGGGGTATGGACTGCAACTCTTTGGCAAAATTGTCTCCAAACATAGTTTCTACAATCTCAATTGCTGCAGGCAAAATAAGCTCTTCGGCAATAGTGTGAGGCTTTTTACATCTGGCTATTTTATATGATACTTTGTAAGAAGTAAGTAAAGCTTTTTCATTCACTGACAAAGTTTTTTTAAAAAATGTTTTTTGTTTTCCATATGATTTTAATTTTGATTCAAAGAACTCTCGAGGTTTGTTAATGTACTCACCATGAAGCGTTTCGAAATGTCTTTTAAGTTTATTAGGTTTCATACTGTCTGCTGCCAATATTTTTGAGCAAATAACACACAGGGGCTTTTCTTCTCCATTTACTTCAGTAATGGTAAATCCAAAATTCAAGTATTCTTGAGAATATTTCCTTGATTTAATTTTCGGAACTATGCTCGTCTGTGCACTTGTTGATGCTTTATTATCGTCGAATGTTCGCTTACGACTTAAAAATTTATCCATGATTTTTTGTTCCAATTTTCTGCAGTAATACTTAATAGTGTGAATTACAACTAACGCGCAAATTATAAAATGTACATTCAAGATAGATTTGGTAGCTATAGAAGCATCGAATGGACCAAGACTGATTGGAATTGTACGAGGTACAGCATTATTACATGTTTTGCGCAGACGTCCGATATTTTGGCCAGACTCACGCAGACGCTCGCGAGAATGCCAGATGTGATGGATAGGAGAGAGCGCAACATAAAGTAGACTATTTTTCAATTTCTACTATAAGTTCACTCTCTCATATATATCTTGTTCAAATTTTCAATCGTTGATAAAATACTTTCTATTCATTCATTCAAGTTCAAATACATTTTTTAAAACTTTTAGTGGGTGACACTTCATGTTAATACAGTTCTTTCAAATTTTAATTCATTAATTAAATCAAAAAATGAATAAATAGTAACAAACAAAAATTATAGTCCAAAAGCATTTATAGAAAGGAAAACTTTTCGTGCTGTCCCCTGTAACGCAATGGATAGCGCGCTGGGCTTCTAATCTGAAGGACGGTAGTTCGAATTCCATCCGAGATGGCCTAATTTCTAAGAATGTGTGTAATTTCTTTTTTACTTTACTATTTTCTTACACTAATTAATTTAATTAATGAATAAATAGTAACGAAAAAAAAAAAAAAAGAATATTCCAATACCCCATATATAGAAAAGAAAAGGAAAAATTGCAAGGAAAATCGCTTTCTCTTTTGTCACTTAACATTGTGATTCTGTCATATGTATTACATATTTGTATTAATTGAAACTATTTAATAGAAAGTAACTAAAATAAGTTTTTCTTTGTTAGCCTAAGTAGGAAAATTGACTTAAAATTTATTTTTATATTACTTTTAGAAATGCATGATGGACGAAATAAATTTTTAATTAAATGTCATTTTGCAATCTGTCCCAATTTAAAAAATGAGAAAGGAAAAATAACATAACATTATAATTATTACTTAAAAGTAATTTGCTTAAAATATATATTATATAAAAGTAACGTATACAAAATTTAATACTCAAAGTGCATTATTATTGCATTCAATACATTATTATTGAGGGGGGGGCGATGAAAATTATGATTGAAAATTGGGTCGCCAGTAGTGAAAGTTTGAGAAGCACTGTCTTACTTACTTAATTTATTTATTTTGCAAAAAAGGAGTATACAAACTATAATACTTATGTTATTAATTTGTATGGTTTATAATTAAGATCGCGTATAGTAGATTTAGCGTCAAAGTGCATTATTATTACATTCAGTACATTATTAATGTATAAGGGGGGCGCGATAAAAATTGTGATTGAAAAGGGGGGCGCCAGTATTGAAAGTTTGAGAAGCACTGCCTTACACAGAACACTCACCCTGACTGGGGATCGGGAGGATAAAGTTGAGCTTAACAAACTCAATTCTATCATTAAACAGTTATACATTAAACTTAAGAGGGAAGCCTGGTCTGGTCTGTGCAGTAACATTGATGTCAAAACTCCAAACACAAAATTATGAAAACTTGCTCAATCACTCAGTTATAATCAGCCACAAAACATGCCATGCAATACTGTTCTGACTTCGGATGGCAAGGCCACTCCAGATAATAAAACTGCAGCTAATGTATTGGAAGAGTTCTATAAAAGTATGGGCAATTTGAAGTTTAACCAAAATGATGTTATTTTAAAAAACAGGTCTAAAAGAATGATCCATAATTGTCGTACTTCTAGCGCTGGTAACCACATTTTTATTAACAAGTTTACCATGAGGGAACTTAACTTTGCTCTCAGGGCTATGGATCTTCGTAAATCTCCAGGCCATGATGGAATTCATGGATTCATGATTGGCCATCTGGGACCTCATGGCATGCAGAAACTTCTGGATATATTCAACTTTTCTTGGAAAATTGGTCGTCTTCCACGCGATTGGAAGAGAGAAATTATTATTCCTATTCTAAAACCAGGAAAGGACACTAGTACCTCTGCGAGCTATAGACCCATTGCGTTGACCTCTTTTGTTTGTAAACTCATGGAGAGGCTTGTTCTTGCCAGGCTGAATGATCACTTAAACATCAACGGCTTGCTTCCAAGTGAGCAGTATGGTTACAGAAAAGGCCATGGGGCGGTTGATCAGATCTTGTATTTTTGGCAGAGAATTCGGGACGCACAGAATAAGAAACCCACTAACCCCACAGTTGCAGCCCTATTGGATATGTCCAGGGCATTTGACAGAGTTTGGAGCCAACTTTTGATTACCAAACTCCACGATTATTTTAGTATAAGAGGCAGAGCCCTTCCCTGGATATCGGACTTCCTCTGGGATATATCCATTCAAGTAAAATACAATAACTGCTTGTCTGATCCTTTCGCCATCAGGCAGGGTGTACCTCAGGGTTCGGTGTTGAGTCCCGTCTTGTTTTCTCTCTACATGACCGGTATTGAGAAAGTTTTAGCTAAACACTGTGAACACTGGAATTTTCGCTGATGATATCATTGTCTGGTCTTCCGGTTCCGACGTCGGCGAAAATGAACTTAAACTCAACCGTGCCATGGAGGAAGCCCACTCCTTCGCGGAGATGCATAAGCTTATATTCAATGCTTCTAAATCTCTGACCACCTTTCTCTCAACCAATAGACATCTTTTCAACTATCAACCTAAGATCTCCATGAATGAAATCCAGTTGTGCTACGTTAAAAATGCTAAGTATCTCGGATACACTTTAGATCAAGAGATTACAAGCAATAAACATATTGAAGGCCAAGTGATTAAGGCAAGAAAGAAACTTAATGTCCTCAAATTTATATCTGGTCGGGACTGGGGAGCGGAGGCCAGCACTCTCCGTACTACATTTATTTCCCTCATCAGACCAGTGTTGGAGTTTGTCATCCCAATCTACTGCTGTGCTTCGGACACCAATCTAAATAAACTTGAAAGAGTGCAGTTTTGTGCTGCTAGAATAATTACTGGACTTCGATACAGTTGTCAAAACGACATTCTGCTCTTCGAGAGCAACTTGCCTTCCCTTTCAAAAAGAAGACTATATAGCCTTACAAGGTATTTTAACAAGCTATACAGCTACAATGAACAACACAGGACTTCTGCCTACCTACATGCATGGATTAACAAGACTATTGATGAAACATAGCCCCTTTTCCTACGCAAGGACATTGAACTTACCTTCCTCTGATGTGGAACCTCACTCTCTGAGTTTCACAGGAGCTGGTTTGGAACTCGATGGAATTTATTTTCATGATCAGCTTTTGACTAATGTGACTAAGAGCTCTGAGATACCGGCCCTAGTTAACCAACTGGCTCTGGAGACTATCAATGGAATCCCACAATCTTCTTTGAAAATCTATACAGACGGAAGCAGGGGTGAGAAATGCATTTCGGGAAGTAGAGTGTACATTCCTACTCCCTCTGGGGCTTTAGAATTTAAAATTAAAAACCCGAATTACTGTTCAGTTTTTAGATCAGAACTTATAGCCATCAGGAGGGGCCTGCAGTGTGCTGCTCAGTTGGAGTATCGTTTCCAGGAAATATGGATTTTGACTGACAGTCGAGCCTCGATTCAGCATCTCGCTAATTGGGGTGACATTGGTGATCAGACTAGCCTGGACATACTGAGTCTTCTTCGTGATCTTTCTTCAGGACATGGTATACATTTTCAGTGGATCCCTTCGCCTGTTGGCATAAAGGGTAACGAAAGAGCTGACTTTTTGGCTAGGACTGCTGCTGTGGAGGGTGTGAGTCCAAGAGGGAATCTCACATTTTCTGAGATTTCCACAATTTCTAAATTGGAGCTCAACCGTCAAATTAAAACTCCACCCAGTCATGCATGGTACTTAGCTAAATGTCCGGGCGAGTCCTTTAGACTCAGTAGTAGACCTCTCCAATCTACTTATTCTAGATTTTTGAGCGGACACACAAGAGCTCTCAGGTTCTCTAATGGACAAAAGACTTTTCCGGAATGCCACTGGTGTTCTTCCGGAGAGGCCTCACCTAATCATATTTTACTTTGTTTGGGTTTTAAAAGGGACGAGGTCCTTTGCGACCCACTGCTGTTTTTAGATTTTTTTACAGTTTTTCGGATTCACGGGGATTGTCTAGCCCTGCTGGGTAGTACCGAGATTAGTCAAAAAAAAATAAGCATTTGTTGCAAGAAGACTATATATCTTCCTACTTCCTAAAAAAACTATCTTTCTATGGCAGCCTTTCTACCAAGAAATTAACTTTTATTACCTTAGAAGCTAATTTTAATATTTTCACTGATTCTCAATACTCTTTGTCAATGAAGAACAGTTTAAAATATAAATCTTAAGACAGTCCAATGTTTAATTTATACGCAACTTCCTGTGATATTTGTTTCAGACATTTTGGAAACACACATGTTTGGTTCATCTCTGAATACACAGATTAATATATTAGTTTTAAAATATTGAAAAGGAGGACACTTTTAGAGGAAGGACATAACCTATAAAAGGAGGACTGTTCTCCCTAAAGGAGGACGGTTGGTCACCTTACTAAATATCAACCCTATATCTTTAAAAAATGACCCCATAGGATTAACATAGGGATTGATATTTTAGTGTGTAAGTAACCGAGAGGAAAGATGTTACATATAAAAAAGTACCAGCCTAATTATTTGTTAATTAGTTTCTCTCTCTCTCGAATAAATAATTTGTATTTCATTAACTATTGTTGTATTACTTACTTCTACGTTTAATAATGCACCCTATTTGTTAAATAAACACTTTTAAACTCTTGACAATATTATTTCATTATTTAACCGAATCAGATCGGGGATTTGTTCAAATCCCTAACTTTTATTATGGAAATGACCTTGAAGAGTCATTATTTTAACATCTCCCGTCAGTTGATCATCTCCCTCAGGGATTTGATGAAATTCCTAATTTCATCATTTTCTTATGAGATATAAACGTTTCACTCAGCCAAAGCGTTATTTTCCCGGAACGTATATATATTTCTTTCCGAGGTACGATCTTTTCTGTGCACTGCTATCCATAAAATTATTCTGAATGCTATGGAATGCAATAAAAGAACTTGACAGTGTGTCCGGTGGCATTGGAAACGAATTTGGTAACTTTTAATCGGCAGTTAAGGGATTAATTATAAATCGAACAAATTATCAAGATAATTTTTGTTTGCCCTCTTCACTCAACTGTCATTCAAAATTGTAGGGTTCGTCATTAAACAACATCGTGTGTTGCTTCTGAATACGACTTTAATTATCAAGCAATCGGGATCGGTCGGTTTAATAAATAAAGTCGAGGATTAAGCATTTCTTCTAATTCAGTACGGACCAAGGCAGTTAATTCATAGTATATTATTGAACGAGTTTCTGGTGTGAGGCCCATTGGAATCAATTACATTTGAGAGTTCTGTCTAGGAGGCTCTCCAATATGCGAGAACTCGAAGGTTCAAACGCGATTTCCAAAATAAAAATTTCAAAATGCAATTTTGAAATATATTCTAAAAAACACACCAGTCACCAAATGTTTATATTATTAATAAAATACACTTATCTATATTAATAAAGAAGGGTTTAAGCGTGTGTTTCACCTCTACAGCCCAAACTCAGCAACCCAGAAGTATGAAACTTGGCACATAATTATTCTAGGCCCTGAAGATGTGCACTACGAAGAGTTTTTTTTCGAAATTCGCTTTAGATTTTTTTAAATTAAATTTTTAAGTGATTTTTTCATTTTTTTTTTTTTTTTGAACAACTGGGTTTTTAGCTAGTTGGATTGGCAACACGCTTTTGTTTACAGTTGACTAGCGATGTCGAACGAAGCACATTTTATCCTTTTCCAGAATTTCAAACGCAAGTGATAAATAAAACTTTGTTTTATTTATTTATGCTAACTGACTGTCACAAATAAAAATGTTATAAGTTTTTACCACAATGCACTGTAGTGGGCGATGCCAAAATTTGATTTATTTTTTTATATATGTGTTCGTGTATCGTATATTTTGTGTTTAAACGTAGCTGTGATTTTAGATAATAATAAAATTTGTTTTCTGCAAGGTCGTTTTATATTTTAATGCTCATTAAATTCATGAATCTGTTGTATTTTTGTGTATGGTTATTTTTATATATATATTTGCGTTTTTTATACTACACGTTGATTGCGTAATGTAACATTACACCCTTCTTGCAAGGCCTAACGTAATTACTGTACTGGCTACTTTTAAAGATTTTCATACCATCCGACATGTTCACCTTTAAATGTAATTCACAGTTTATTTTTGTGTATTGCTTCTGGTTTTAGATTTAATTAGGTCATTTTTAAGAATGTGAAATTTTTGAAAGCAATATTAAAGTTATCAATAATTCTTAACCTGGAAAAGAAATGAGACAACTTTAAATCTGAAACTCGAAACAGTACGGAAGTATCAAATGTATACATATAAAGGTTTAAAATGAAAAAAAAAATAATAAACGTAACACAGCCTTAAACCAAAATCGGATATTTTTCAACTGTAAAAGGAACCACAGAATTGAATCTAAACCAAGAAATGGTTCGGAATAATCAAATAAAATATAACCTAAACAGAAATGTGTATTCGACTATTATTATTTATTTTTAAAAAGCAGAAATACAGTACAGTCCCGCTAATCCGAACACGGCTAATCCGAACATCCGGTTAATCCGAACGGCTCCGCGGAAAAATTTTTATAATTTTAAGGACGAAAATCGGTGAATATTTCGCCAGAAGAAGAGTGTCTCGCCAGAAGAATTAGCACAGTATTGTTCAAGCTTTCTACGATTTTTTCTCCAATCACAAATTGTAGCTTTGCCAACATTAAACTCTGTAGCCAATTTTGTCACACCTTCACCTTTATCTAAACGCTTTAGAACCTCTAGTTTGTCTTTAAGAGTAAGTGTTGAGTGCTTACGCTTACTCGCCATAACAATCTGTTTACGTACACTGTATCACAGATAAATGTCCAAAACACACAACAAACTGTTTTCACTGTAGAATATCACGCTGTTATTAACACAGAGACAAAAGCGGACGAATGTAGAACGAGCGCGGAACGACTGACGGCCAACAGTACGGGCACACGCAGTCACACTGACACACTAAGTTAGGAGTGGTGGAGGGAGGACACACGCGTCGAGGAGTGGGAGTACAGTCCACGCGGCAAAAAGCGGGCGCGTACGCTCACATTACGACAAAATACATAGACACAATAGACCCGTACTCCCGGTTCAAATAGTGATTTCGCTCTTACTCCGGCTAATCCGAACAATCACGTAATCCGAACAGGGGTCGGTCCGATATTGTTCGGATTATCGGGACTGTACTGTATATATTCTTACTGATAAAAATATGTTTTTTTCTCGAAACAGCTATTCTAAAGGAAAAGTAATAAAATTCGATACACGTGCAAGATTGCAAGATTCTACTTTTATCGGCAATGTGAAAAGTAAAAATTTCGATTGTTTTTGTATTTTATTTATTTATTTTTTGAAGTTTTTTTGCCGAAACACAAAATTTTAAAATGTGTTTTCTAGACTTTAAAAAAAATAAAGATTTTTTTTGTAGGTTTGTTTTAAAATAAGTGCACGTTGAAGGATTAATAATTTCTTCTACACCTTTCATTATAAGTACAATTAAATACGTTTAACGCGAAAGTGCTTGAGACGAAATATCGGTTAACACGAAATAATGCAACGGTCCTGACAAACTACTCTGTATTTTTATCCAAGTTTTCTCTTAACACGAAAAGGTTCCCATCTGGGAATGAAGAAAGTACGGAAAACCCCAGCCGGATTGGACCATCCAATTGTATTATTGGAAGAATTCATTGCAATAGATGATAGTAATGTGTGTACAGACCCAATTACCGCATTCTGGACAAAGACATTCTGGAGTTTGTTCAAAGCTAAAAAAAAGTGTGATTGATACAGATTCCGACGATGAAAAGGAAATGAACAATGCAGCTCCTGTTCCCACATCATCCGAAATGAAGAACATCCAAAATAGTATGCGCAGTTATTTAGACGTGTATTCCAATGAAGAAATAAATAAAATAGACGATATCGAACAATTTGTTGACAATTTGATTTTGATACAAAAAAAAAACAATGAAGAGAAAAATATCAGATTTTTCTCCAAAAACTCGATAAATGTTTAGTTTTTCCAAAAGTTGGAAAATTTTGTATTAAATTTCTTTTAATTCTTGTGAATGTTTTTGATATCTGTGTTAATAAAATAAACTCTAATAAACTTAATTTTGTTGATATATGGGGTTTCTGTGCAATATCCTTTAACACGGCGGTAAAACACGAAACAGTATTTTTTAACACGAAAAAATATTTCAGTCTTTTCAGTTTGGTGTTAAACGATTTTCACTGTATTCTGTCTGAATGAGAGTTTCGCATCAGTACTTTTCGAGAATAATGACTCATGAAAGGCCGAGACCTCTCACAGTACAGAGACAGTTTTTATTGATAGGGATCATTTATATATCGTTGAAAACCTAAAATAGACTTGTGGGAACCCCCTGGACACTAAGATTAATTTGAGGCAAAGAATGACCAGACGCTATTTGTATAATAATTTATATTTATTCACTTGATTCAAATCTCTAATGATAAATAATATCTGTATGTCTACGTCAAACAAAAGGGATTTAATATTAAATTAAATTACGAAATATGAAATTAATCAATAACTACGCGCAATATCAAAAGGTTTTACCGGAATAGGACGTCTGAGAAATACACGCAACTTGAATTATTAGCTTTCATTAACTGAAACTAATTTTATTAAACTAACGCTTGGGGTAAGCGGTATTAAACTAGAATATATCACCTGGTAATACTTATGATCTCTTCAGGTATATGAACCTCCTAAGGTTCCTTCTCTGAATACTCACAGCAATGCTCCACTATCGTAATCCAATTGAATCCTATAAACTTTGTCATTACTGCTGCTGGCTCAGTGACCTTCTTCTCCGCAAACTTACAAAGCTCTCCTTAAATACCCTATCTACTTTACATCTCCCATTTTCTCCTTTTAGAGTTGATTGGAAATATACGCGAATTTACAATCCCCAAAGATGCCTAAGAATATTAGTGGAAAGGTGCCATACAGAGATTCTCGTCACAGACTAATTCTATTTTCAGAACCAGAATACTGTGAGTTGTTCTTCGGGGACACCTTTTACAAACATGTTCTTCGTGCATGGTTCATTACGTGTAACGCGACGAACACTTTTCACAAATTCCGAACAAAAGAAAATTCGGGGAGGGAAGAGTTATTCGTTGCTCGAACCAGTTTCTGTTATCAATGGTCGCATGTAAAACTCGGAGGCTGGCCTAGTTAATAAGCACTTCTCTTCTCATAATTAGAGATAAAAGCTAAGCATCTCCGTGTCGTGCATTACGGATGGCCAGAATTTTAATTACTACAGCTCGTATTTTTGCAGTGTTAATTAAAATGACCCACAGGATGCAGTGAGATCGTAAATAAGACTTTGTTAGAGTAAAACGCATGATAATTCATTCATGGAAGCACAAGGAAATACGTTTTCTTCACACAAATAGGGTGATAACTGTTGTTTTTTATTTTGAAACTGGAGAAATTATAACGTAAATACAACACGCCTCCAGATTCAAGGATTCATAGTAGGTAATACGTATGTGTGAAGTTGGATAATTCCATTCACGGAATAGGGAAGTAATTATGTCGGAAAAAATATTTAGGAAACGATAAGGGATTTTTAAAAAAATAGATACTCAATTTTGTAAAAGTGTTACATTTACTTTTTTTTAAAAAAACAAAAACTCCTTTCAAACAAAATTTATTCCATATATAAATTTGTTTCTTCGGAAATATTTCACACCGTTTATGAAAATATCGCAAAATATAATTTAACTGGCCATTACTCGACCGCTTCACTGGTAATTTCACAATATTATATGAATATATACTGTTTATATATACATCAGTAGCACACACAGGAATTTTTCAAGGGGGTCCAGGGATTAAAGTTCATTATTCTTTTATCATGCTCCTTTTTATTTTGTCGATTTTAGGAACAAAAAATAGTAAAAATTAATTATTTAATAAATAATTAGCATTAATTAATAAAACTAATAAAAACATTTAATTAAATTTTACGTACTATATACTTAGGATTATTATCAATCGGGAAAAAATCAAAGTACGACCCCCCTTGTGTGCGCCACGGATATACACTATCTGGTTAAAAGTATCCGGACACCCCTTAAAAAAGTGGTTCTGGCGAGGGACGCAATTTGATACGTAATTGAAAGCTATAAAAGTGTTGGTAGTGGTTTGTCAAATTGTATTTATGCGTTTGTGAGGCAATGAGTAAGTCAAAGGAGCTTAGTGAGTTTGATCGTGGCAGTATATAGTGGGATGCCACCTTTGTGAGAGAAATCAGTTCGTAAGATTGCGGACATTCTACAGAAGTCTAAATCTACCGTGAGTGATGTAATTGTGAAGTGGAAACGTCGAGGCAGTGAAACGGCAGATAAACGAACCGGTAGGCCGAAAATACTTGGTGAACGCAGCCACAGAACTCTGAAAAGGGTAATGAAACAAAATCGCAAGTCCTCGTTGGTGGAAATTTCTCAAGAGTTCCAGCAGGAACTCTTGAGAAGCAGCAGGACTAAAGAGTTAAAAAACTTGGGATTCCATGGTCGTGCAGCGTCTCACAAGCCAAACATCACTCCACAAAATGCGAAGCATCGATTGCAATGGTGTAGAGCTCACCGTCATTGGACTGAAGACATGTGGAAAACTGTTCTTTGGAGGGATGAATCTCGCTTTACAGTCTGGCAGTCGGATGGACGCGTCTGGGTTGGGCGGATGCCCGGCGAACGTTTCTTTAGTGACTGCATTGTGCCCACTGTTAAGTTGGGTGGTGGAAGCATAATGGGGGTGTTTCTCGTGGTTTGGCCTGGGTCCGTTAGCTCCTGTGATTGGAAACATCAACTCTGAGATGTATGTGGACATTCTGGACAATGCTGCACTCCCAACTCAATGGCAATATCTCGGGGAAGGTCCATTTCTCTTCCAGCTGGATAACTGTTCCAATCACACATCGAGACTTGCACAGACGTGGTTTGACGAAATGGGTGTTCAAAAACTGGACTGGCCTTTCAGAGCCCCGATCTAAATCCCATAGAACACCTTTTGGACGAATTAGAGCGCAGATTATGTAGCCAGCCAAATCGACCCTCCTCACTGCAAGCACTCACTTCAGCTGTGATGGACGCCTGGAAGGCAATTCCTATGGTCACCTATCAAAAATGGGTGGAAAGTCTTCCCAAACGTGTAAAGGCTACCATCAATGCAAAAGGGGGACCAACATCATATTAATATGTGCCTCAGGACGCTCTAAGTCCATACCACTGGGTGTCCGGATACTTTTGGCCAGATAATGTACACATAAATTATTGATATCTAAGTCCTAGTTTTAAGCATTCGATTTTACTGAAAAACATTCTTATAACTCTCAACTTTTAATTAAAAAAAGACAGGACTTAAATTTCTAAAAATTGAAGAATTATCCTTTACGCCCCATAACTCCCTCCCGCAAGCGGATTTCTGTAAAACCCATTTTTAGTAGATTTCTGCTCAGCAAAATAAACATCCTTGATGAATTTCAAGTCTAATAGTTTAAAAAGGACATTTTTTTATCTATATACATCGTAATTTCCCCTTGAGAGTCAATTTCCGTTCGACTTGTCATAAGCAGATTTCAATTCAACAAAAAGAAATATGCATACCCGATTTCATTACTGTGGATCTAGTAGTTCGAAAGCAGGATTTTTTTTATCTATATGCCCCAGTAACACTCTGCAACTCCCCCCCCCACACACACACTGGAGTCGATTTCCGTAAAATCCGTTCTTAGCGGATTTCTGCTCCATGAAAGGAACAAGCTACCAAATTTCAAGTCTTTAGGGCTAATAGTTCTCGAGATGAGTAAGTGAGTCGCTTTTCTCTAGATAGGTGTTAAATTTCGAACAATAGTTAGAATACAATAATAGAGTTACAATTTTTTTTGCTTCAAAATTTAGAAAAAATATCATTTAAAAAACGTAGATACATTTTTAAAATGGGAGAAAAAGAATATCAATTTAATGAAGCATTCATCAGTTCAAAAGCAAATTATTTAATAATTAAGTTTTCCTTTTCATTATTAGGGCCGTGATAGCCTGACAGTTAAGGTCACCATGTTCAAGCTCTGATTCAGTCAAAGATTTGTTGTAAAGAATAATGGGATGAATTAAATTCAGTTTTGAAGTCTTTACGTAGTGTAAAAAAAGTCAAGAATTTGAGAGAGATACCTAATCATTTGACTGAGGTTCAATATTCAAAGGCCTGTCAGGAAAAGCCTACATTTCAAGGTTCTTTTGTAGCAACAAAAAATTATATAAATTCAGACTTAACTCTTTCGATGCACATTTTTCTCCTGCTCTGCTTGTGTTTGAGAAAGTGTGTTACACTTTTAGAAAATCTTTTTAATATTACTCATAAGTAGTTATTCCTTTTCCTTCGGAAGGGGGGTATTATACCCTTCATAAATATCGCAGTGAAAGTAAAAATAAATTAAATTCAATATAATTTTCTTAATTTCAGTTCAAAATGTTTTTTTACCAGTAAAAGAGGATACATTAAAACATTTCCCTTCTGCTCTCTTTCATGCAGGATTCGGAGAGTTAAAATATATTTTAAGATCAACAATTTATGAAGTAAAATTAAATTTTAAAGATATATAATGAGAAATGTTCATTGTTTCAATAATTAAACAGCAATTATATACTATTTAAGGTATCCGAACACGTTTGGAGTACTTCTTTAAAAAAACAGCACATTTAAACAATATAAGTGATTTTTAAGGAATCAATATCAATAAATACTAATATTTAACTAACAAAATTTTTAAAATATATATCTAAATTTTATAAAAATCACAATTATAAGTGGAATTTTAGCAATGTTTTTTTAAAAAAACTTCAAAGCAACTAGAGAAAAAAGTAATAAACTTATATCAGTAAAAGTTTTACTAAACTAAAGTAGATGCATTTATCCAGAGAATGTACTAAAATTTCATTGTTTTATTAAAATTTGAAAATTTTAGAGCTGATTGGGTAAACATTATAAGAAATGTGACATTCTTTATGAGACGATTATTTAAATAACAGGCCATAACTGAAAAATATCCATACAATAAGAAATATTATTGTACATTCTCTAGAAAATATTTTAAATATCGGGCTCAAAAAAATTTATAGAAGTACATTTATAACATTTTGAATTATCAGACTCGCCATGATAGATTTCGAACAATTTAAATGCCTACTTCTGGTAAATCAAAGGCCCACTTCCGGATTTTCTAATTTTATAAAATTGATTGTAACTTGGCCTCCATGTAACGTAGAAATAAAAAAAAGTAAGTTTGGTAAACCAAACGATTTCTCTACTCAATAAAATAACAAGCAAAAATATCTGTTTCGACCGAATTTGGCTATTTTCAACGTGTTCGGATACCTTAATAAGACATATTTATCATAAGACTCGGTTATAGTAACCTAAGAGGTAGTATCATAAGACTCGTGGTTATAGATGTTAAACCAACTCGGTTGGTTTAACATCATTGTAGTTATTAGCTTCGTTTATCGCAGTTATTACTGATAATTAAAACACTCGAAATGTATAAATAATTTTTTATGTAATTATATATATATATATATATATATATATATATATATATATATATATATATATATATATATATATTGAAGATCTATTGCAAACACAAGATAGTGTATATTTAAGAAAGCTGTACAAAAAAAAATATGTCTTACATAATTGGAAGATTTGTTCAATAGATGACGTTTTTTTTCGTGGATGAATGGAAGGATCAAAGATCCCCGTACACTAATAATTTTAATTTAAAAAAAAACAATTTATATTTGTTTATTAAATTGTGGGGAATCAAGAGATTCGAAACGAATGTCAATATTATCAAAACATTACTTTAACTACCCAAGTGCAAATGTTTATAGTTTCTTTTTATTCGATTTAGTCTAAATGAATCCGACATCTTCTTAGATTTATAGGTTTCTGATTGATATATATCAGTTTATTTTATTATGAAATAATTTTACCTCTTACAAAGTTATCACCGGAATCTAAATATTCGTCCTTAGAATATCCCATTAAATGTTGAAAAATAATCCACATGAAGAAAGTTACCCTTTGTGTTTTAAGAATTTTGTTAAAAGAAAATTGGCGAAATTTATCAAAAATGTTCTGAATCAGAGCTCAGAAAATGAAGTACGACATGTGGAAATAAACGAGTTTTAACTTATTTAAATATGATAGGTAAATATGTCCAACGAGCTTAATGTTCAGGAGATAGGTGGCGCTGTTTCAACAGCTGTAAGTTATCCATAACAGAGTGGGGAATAAGTGTGATGGAAGAGAGTGAAGAGAGCTGGAAATAACGGTTGTGAAGAGGTAAGAGGATTAGTATGGTTTAATTGCAAAGATTGAACAATAAAAATTGTTATTTGTTGAAGAATATTTAATATTTTTATAATGAGAGCAAAACAACACATAAGTGCCATTATTTCTACTTAAGTAAAATATAGGGTGAACCCAGTGGCGCACACAAGGGGGGGGGGGCCCGAAGCCCTTGATTTTTTTCCGGTTGATTATAATTCTAAGTATATAGAATGTAAAATTTAATTAAATATTTGTTTTTAATGATTAATTTTATTAATTAATGCTAATTATTTATTCAATAATTAGTTTTTTACTGTGTTTTGTTCCCGAAAATCGACAAAATCAAAAGGATCATGATACAAGAATGGTGAACTTTCGACCCCGGACCCTCCCCCCCTTGAAAAATTCCTGTGTGCGCTACTGGGTGAACCAAAAGTCTTGCACCGATTCTAAATATTTTTCGTGCTCAAACTATTTATAATGCGAAAAATGTTTGTTAGGATATATTGTAAGCACAGAAATGAAATTTTTTATAAGACCATTTACTCAGTACATTGCCACGTGGGCCCCCTTGACAGTTCGGAGAATGCCTATAGGTGGTATTCTAGTTCCCACCAAGTGTTCTTTAACGTGTCTTCTGTTACGCTGCCTATTTTTC
Organism: Trichonephila clavipes; assembly: GCA_019973935.1. Classification (NCBI taxonomy): domain Eukaryota; kingdom Metazoa; phylum Arthropoda; class Arachnida; order Araneae; family Nephilidae; genus Trichonephila; species Trichonephila clavipes. The sequence goes on along the minus strand of BMAU01016043.1, from coordinate 43,253 downwards.
TACATATTTCATACCATCGCTTTATTGATTTTGCACCAGAAAGATTAAGTCCATAACAATGTCGAAATTTACGCTTAACATTAATGGGCGAATTCATTTCGTGATTCCAAAGCACATATTGGGCTTTCGCTTGAATTGGCGCGATTTCGGCGGAAATTGATGTCTTCTTTACTAATGTTTCCCTGAATCATTCATTCTTCAAGGAGCACTCCCGCCATTTACTGCACAAAAGAAAATACCATACCTGACCTATCCAATGATGCAACAGTTACATTTTTACTCTAAAAGGTTATTTTGTAATGAATTTTTATAATTAGGGCAAGACTTTGGTTCACCCTATATTATTATATGGATAATATTCTCTATGTTATGCACATTACACAAATTCTCTATTAGAACATATGTGTGTTACCTATATCATTGTAATTTCTATTAGTGCGACATAAATTTTCTGAATTCTATATACTCGTATATTTATATGCGTGTTATTCCTGTTCATGTACTCTCTATAAACCCCATTAAAAGCCTATAATTTACATTAGCATTTCATAACACACTTTTTTTTTATATGTAAGATATTATCTTTTTTTAAAAAAAGAGTGTGTGTGTGCTTATGACCACACGTTAGAAGTGATAACTTCAAATTTTGTAATGTTATTTCAGGGGTTAGTTATGAATAAAAAAACAAGGAGATGTTAGTATTGTCCTTTAAAATTATTTATTCATATGTCTGCACTCATAAAGTAATATTTTTGTGCGAAATATACAATCATATTTGGGAATTAATTGTATTCTAAGAAAACAATAGGTTTATGGTAGCTGAAATAAGTTATAAATCCTTTAGATTCAAAATTTTATTTAAATATTTATAAAAAAAACTCCGTCAAGTGCTGTTCCGTAATTACTCGTGCTTCATTTGGATTATTTGACATAATTAAATTGAATTTTGATTTTAAAAAAATCAACTAAAGGTTTTGATATCTTTTGAAAACTACTTTAAAATTCCCAATTAAAATCATAGGTAATTTGTTCAGAAGACCCTATCCGGCTATTTGAATTTTGGTTGTAATTTAACAATATTTAATTCTATCCATGAATTAATTTAAGCAAAGGTATAGAAACACAGGTAGTTGATTGGGAAGAGAGGAATTTTGGTCAAAACTTTTAAAAAGGGATTTAATCAGAAGATTTATATGACATAATCTCTGGCTTATACTCTTTTGTCATTGTGTGGGAGTTTTGTACAAATATATCCGGTGCTGCTGCAAGGGAAGTCTTATTTTGTTTTCTTGTATTTATAAATTATTTAACGTAACTTTTTCTTAATACCTGTATACTTAATTTTGTTATTTTATATTTTTAATTGATTTAATTTTCTTTTTAGACTCAAAGTATATTTAAGTAATGTGATTAATAGAACTATTTGTTCATTTTTATTCCGAATCGCTTACAAAAATAGAATTTTATTCTTAAAATCACTGCAATATTCCTAATAATAATTATACTATTTACTTAGTTCTATAAAAATTTGTCCTTTTTCCACATTTTATGTTTAATTTTAGTGTAGGATTTCTTTTTCTCTCCAAGCCTATTTTTTAAAAATATTACGTTTCAGTTTCATACTTCAACTAGGATTGGAAAGAATCCCGCATTCACATTCTCCGAGAACAGGGGTATCCAACCGTTGACTCGGAGGCAGCATGTGGCCCGCGAGATTCTTTACAAAATTTGACTATTTTGTATTTTTTTTTTTTTTTTTTTTTTTGTAAAAAATAAATCCCGTAACTGTGTTATTATTTTATCACGTTGCTTCTGTTACTGCGAATCTCTTTTTTTTTCTAAATTGAAATTTATCAAACATAAATCGTGTTCAAACTTAACGCACGAAAATCTGCAACATCAATTACGATACGCAAATACACATGCATTAAGATCGACTTGCAAAAAGTATGTGGAAGAGTCGAGAAACAGATATCTCTCTAATTAAATAAATTAAACATTATTTGATCATTGCATTATTATTAAACTATCTGTGTGTTTGCATACACGAAAAACAATGAAAACAATAATATATCAGTCTGCTTTAAATTTTCACTCCAACAAATGTTTGTAAGGGATCCAAATCTAATATAAAGATATATATTTTTATATGCGGCCCGCGGGATTGTAAAATGTTGGAGGGGTTGGCCACCCCTGCCCTAGAAAGAGGGGGTCGGGGGAGCCCTACTTAGATCGAAGCTATGAACTTTACTTTTAAGTCGTATTGGCGGGGGAAGGGGTCAAACTACCTCGTTTCAGAGTGGCGGGGAGAAACGTCCCTCCCTTCCATTTTAGGGGTGTGTATGTCCGACTGAAGCCGAATAAGCGTTATATTCCCGACATGATGTTCATTTAAGTTCACTCTCCGGCAAATCGCGCCAATAGAAGTTACAACTTCAAAAGAGCATGTAACAGGAGACAGGAAACTTTCGAGAGAGAAGGGCCAAAGTGAAACAATATAACTAAGGTATTAAAAGAGCCATTTACGAATATGTATATGCGTGAGCGGGGGAAGTCTTGATAAAAACTGTTGTACTCAAAAATTAATATTTTTTATAACAATTAAATACAGCATTATGCAAAGTAACCTTTTCTATTTCTTCAAAACTAAAAACTATCGAAGATAGTTTTATTTCTGTCACTCAGTTCAAGAACAACCAAGCTCAAACTTAGTGAATAAGAGCTTTATTCTATAACTTGATGCTCACACTAATAATAATACTATAATTGTGTTTGGTTATTCTTGCACGTAAAACTTATTACAACACTCTTTTTATGAACCTTTAAGCATCTCATAACATTTGGAATGAGTTGGAGTTTCAAGTGTATCTCTAGAGAGAGAGAGAGAGTATATTCATAAGTGCTCTCGAACTCATGTATGTAAATAAATAAATAAACATAGCAACGCCTCTAGGCATAAGCCTGAAGATCTACAACCGTCTTTGCAAAGAGCCAGGTTGCCAATCCTTAACCTGTGTGTATGTGTGGCAATGCTTTGATAACAAACAAACAAAAAAGTAAGATAGGATTTTTTTAGCTAATTATGAAGATTACTAACTTCAAACGATACGTTGAGATTCAAAATTCTTTCAGTAATACATAATATATATATTATGTTATGTATATATATATATTCTCTTATTTCATTCATTAACTATATTGTTGCATACTAATATAAATGTTGCATACTAATATAAACATCCTTATTTTTCCATATTGTAGCAATTGATACTTGCATTGCATTTGAAAAACAACTTTTATATTAAATTATTTTTTTTAAAAAAAAGAAATGATTTTTTTTCTCTCCTACCAATGGAGATTTTTGAAGCGTTATGCCATGTGAAAGGGATTAGTTATTTAAAATTAAAAATTACCTATGTATCAATCCCTTGCTCTGTTGGCGAATCTCCAACAAATTTTTCTTCGAGAGGAAAATATTTAGTTATTGTCCTTAGGATATGATATCAAATAGGTAGCCATACTCATAAAACCTTTGGTGATTAATCTCTTGTACGTAATTAATTTTTAGCGATTAATCTTTGATATCTTGGTAATCTTTGGCGATAATCGTTGGCATGGGGTTAACACATACGTACCAAAAAACTCTGGAATTTTTACTCGTGCAACATGCAAGATATGAATTCGATTGCACATTACATAATACAAATCAAATAAATCTGAAAAACATTCTTATGTGAAAAATCGCTTTATGAAGAGTCCAAGGTCACCGGGTCTGTCGCCACTACACAGACAATCATTGCATGAGGCAACTGTCAAAGCATGCTCGCAACGGGGCATCGCGGGGTTTTAATTACACAGGCTTTCGTATTCGCATCCATTAAACAAGGTGGGGCAGCACGACTACGCAAATAAGAGTGAAGGTATTCACACACTTACATTCGTGAGTTAAGATTAGAAGTATACATGTAGCGAAAACCATGAATTATTTATTTTGCATGTGCGAGGCTTACTGTGTTTCGACAGCGACTTGATTGAACATTTTCATTGAATCTCGCTTCTGATTACAGACAGTTGGCGATAAAATTTTTTCGCGGCGTAGTTAAGAGAATTAATCTTGGTCCAAAATCAAATGTGTGACTATAAACGCCGCTTTATTTAAATCTGTAACATTAAAATACTATTTCATTTTCCCATATATCGTGATAACTTTTACAATAAAATCACGCATTACTTTTCAAACGAAATCTTAGTTTTGAATTGGATATGTATTTAAAGCTTCTATATCGGCGTACATTTATATAGTATTTTGATAAATATGTGTTTGTAAAGGATATAAAAATGGATGTTCATCAAAATTATCACACGTTCAAAGTGCTTAATACCGTAGGACACTATTAATCCGTACTAATTGAGACTCTTGGTCGTCCGAATTGACCCATTCATTTCTAAGCAAATTTAGAGCACCTTGCCCTGGTTCTAAGATATAAATTTATATTAACGTTTAAACTTATTCCATGACTCAATACGATCCATCTAAATTTGTAGCGCAAACTACGCGATATCTTAGTCGGCAGCTTTGGTACATACACTTAACAACGATATATCTCTCAGTTGGCAGAGATTGGGTTAAGTAAGTTCGACAACGTTCGGAACCGTGATTTTGCAAAAGCGTGTAAATGGATAATATTTATGATACTTAGTGTCACTTAGATTAGAAAACATGTATATAAAATTGTTTTAAGAATATTATTAGAATAAAAAATTTAAGTAATATATATATATTTGACAAAAAATGAACATTGAATGACCCATTTTCAAAATATTCTCCTTTTGTGAAAAATGCTTCTATTATAATATTTTGCCTGTATATAGCTCACACCTCTCTACAGAAGCTCAACTAGAATTTTTGAAATATATAACTAAGAAGTGGGTTTATCCATATTTTACGGCGACAGACGGGAGCAATTTTTTAAGAAAAAAAACGCCAATAATTATTTCAATGGGTGGTAACTCTGAAAATGTTGAATTTTTCAAGAATCCTAGTTCAGACTCTCTGGAGAAATCTTTACTTTATATAAGCGAAGTATTATTATTTTAGAATCATTTTTTATAAAAAGAGAACATTTTTTTATTAAACAATATTATTCTAAGTTAATTTTTTGCCAAAATATTGTTTTAAATAAATTTTTTTTGTCAAAATATCCTTAAAACAATTTTAAACATGTGTTCCAATCTATTGATTGATTGAATATTAAAGTCTCGCACTGTTCAACTACACGAGGGCTTTTGGCGACGGACCATGTAATTTTGAACCATGATCAAGTGACGTGGACGACACCTCAGCTGCCCCCCTCTCCTAACTACCACACCACACCAACGGGAGGACGTTTCAACTCTCGACAGATTTAACGTGCATCGCTGCTCTACACGGCGGGTCTTTAGTGGTACTGGGCTCGAACTCGTGACAGGGCAAGCCACGATCCGATACCTATACTACTCGGCTACCGCGGCCACTATGTTCTAATATAAGTGACACTAAATATCATGAAAATGATCCATTTATGCGCTTTTTTAAAATCTCGGTTCCGAACGTAGTCGGATACCTTAAGACAAACCGAAGTTTTGCAGCTAAATACTCTTCACCATTAAAGGGGCGTGAGTAATGAAATAAAAAAGTAAAATAGAAATAATTACACAAGAGAAAATTCAAATCAATACATTAATTTCATGATAGTATCGAGTAGGTTGGAAGAATTACAATTGAACCTAATGAACCTTCTTATTTGTGCGTTTATCAATTTTGAATTTTTTTTAATGGCTCTTCGAATTGAGCAACATCCGGTGTAGCGAGATCCGAGTTAATGAGAGCTTATTATAGTATCAAATCTCGATTTTTGAATAATGAGTTTAAAAATTTAAATAGCGCGAATGATGAATCAAAAAAGATTCATCTCCAATTCGGACATGGTAATGTGGCCGTGGTAGCATGAGCAATTCTAAAATGGTCAGGAACATTCATAGTCAATTCTAAATTAATGTACTCTCAAGTACTAAAATGAATAGTATAACAACAGATTCTAAAAATATCAAATGTTAAACTACTTACCCTCTGTGTAGCCTTCCTGATTAGAAAACACAATACAGCATTTGCCAAAAAAAAAGGATTTTTTTAAAAAAGTCTAAATAAATTAGTTATATATTATTAGTATACGTAGAAATTAGAAAAATTGACATATATATATATACACAGTGAAGTGCCAAAAGTCATGGGATAACATTATGCAGATATACAGAGAGCAGCAACATAGAGCGAGCGGGTGATTGAATATTAATGTCGCACTATTCAACTTCTTGAGGGCTTTTGGCAACGGACCACAAAATTTTGAACCATGATCAAGTGACGAGGATGACACTTGAGCTAGCATCCCCTCTCTTCCAACTTCCACGTCACGCCAACGGGAGGATGTTTGAGCCTCGACAGATTTCCGTGCATCGCCTTCCTACACGCAAGCCTTCAGCGGTACTAGGCATGACCGCACGACACGCCGGCCACCCAAACCACTCAGCTACCACGGCCACAACATTAGGTGAGAAATTATCAGGGGATTCATTTGTTCTCAAAGCATTCATTTGGAAAGATTTCCGCCGTGATTATGGCCACACAAGGGGAATTAAACTACTGAATGCAGAATGTTAGTTGGAGTTAAATGCATAGGGCATTCCACTTGGGAAATTATAGGGAATTCAACATCCGCAGTGTCAAGAGCGTGCCAAGAACACTTAATTTCAGGCATTACCTACCCCCCTCATTATGAACAACGCAGAGTCGTCCAGGTTTACTTACGACAAAAACCAGCGACGTCTGAGTAAAGTAGTAAATTAAACAGGCAGCACGATGTCGAATCACAGCAAATATGGGAGTAGTGCACCGAAATCTGGCAATGATGGGACATGGCACCATAAAACCGATTAAAGTGTTAGTGCTAACACGCCTTCAGATTGAAACATAAATGTCTGAGGAAACGTTGCTTAGTCAGACGAGTCACGATTGTAATGGCTGTGATTGTCGTCTGCGGAGACTCCATGAAGCCTGGTACTCTAATAGTCAAAAAGGCATTTCGCTAGATGGTTGTGGCTCCTTAATGGTGTGGACCATTGGTACATGACATGTGGATGGAGCTCTCCAAATGAGACAGTTATTGACAAGAAACCGTTATGTTCATTTACTTAACATTTTGATTCGTTCGTGAACTTATGTACCCAAACAACTGTGGAATATTCTAAGATGACAATGCGCAATGTCACCGGTCTAAAATGCATTGCTATTGGTTTTGGGAGCATTGCGGACAATTCTAGCGAACGGTTTGGCCACCTCGACCTTATAGTACGAACCTCATGAAAAATGGATCTGTAATCAAAAGATCTGGTGACGCACAGAATCCTATACCTGCAAAAGGCCACATAGCTGATTATTTCTTCAGGGACATCTGACGATTTGTTGAATCAACGCCACTTTGGATTGCTACATTCCGCCAGAGAATTGGTGGTCTCGCATTATATTAAAGGATGCCCCATGACTTTTTGCTTTTCAGTGTACACATATTCACACTTTCACAAGTAACCATCGTTGGTTCTGTTGAATCGAATGCGTGTCTTGGTGCCACTAATGACCCGCCATATATGGGTCCGTAGAGGCTCAATGTCCTCATATTGGTACGGAGAAAGTATGGACGATGGGAAACTAGTTTAAGTATCGTCCTCGTTACTTGACTGCAGTTTAAAATTGAGAGGTCCAGCGCCGGTAGGTCTCGTATTGTTTAAGAGTGCGACGTTAAAAAATCAACCTGTATGTAATTGAGCATGTTTTTTAAAGTTAATAAATTATCTGTATTGTAATGCGAGAACAATTTTTCCGTCTCACTTTTCTATCTTTTGTAAAACTCCTACCACTACTCTTTTCCAGCACTTAAAGCCATATCACACTATGCTACTACCGATAATGAAGAAAATGGATAATATGACTGTTGATGCATTACTTTAGATTGTACAATATTACACAGCCATGTTTCGCTTTTGCAAAATCAGATCGAAAGCTTAGTTTCACTTTGTACGGACGCAACTACGCACTTAATACCGATTTGCTTTATTCTTTTAAAAAAAGAATTAGAGAAACCTATATATATATATATGGAACACGATACTGCACTCTTGGCCATCGTTATAAATCCGTTTTAGTAGGTTATGTTTATGTTCATATGTTCTTTAGTTTAATGATTTAATATTTAAATTCTACACATATATAACTCTTTCCTTTCCTCTTGGTACATAGTATGACAAATTACAGGTGAAGGTTGGCGCCGCAAAACTTGTTTAAACCTGCAATCCTGGTTCCTAAGGCCAGGAATTTGTCTTTATACTATGTGCCTCCTTCCTACTTTTAGTTATCTTAGGTATATAATTTTTATATTTTTGATTATTTTTATATGTTGTTAAATTTATATATATATGTGTATGTATATGTATATGTGTGTATAAATTTATATATATATGTGTATGTATATGTATATGTGTGTATAAATTTATATATATGTGTATGTATATGTATATGATTATATATTGAAAAAATTCTTTTATATTGGATTATATATATATATATATATATATATATATATATAAGATTTCTGGAAGATTGGTAAAACTATCGTAAGACGTGGCGAGAGTGGATACTATTACAGTAGCGAACCAAAAGATAGGGCGTGGCCGGTGTTGATTTTCTTTATGTTGATGCATCTTTCTCATGTAAAGATCGACGAGGCAGTATGGTAGATTAGTAATCCAATTTATTGAATGTCTTGAAACACTTAGACATATTAATTACGATGAACATGGACGACACAACACAGACAAAGAAACTACAACACAAAACAGCTGGCTACATACACTGCTGGACTATTGCTAAGGACGGATCACAAATTGCTATGTAGCATAACATTAAGCGAGACATGAGGCCTAGTAGGATAAAATATAGTTGCCACACTGTTCAGACATTAGAATAAAGAATATTTATTGTTCTGGAAAGTACAAAAGCTGTGAAACATCTGAAAGAAAAAAAAAATGTTCATTTGATCTGCGTACGGAGAAATGGAACAATGCATCTAAAAGTCAGCAGGCACCTTAAAGAAAGGTATCAGTACGGGATATGTCCACCGTGGAGTGTGATGCAACATTCCACACGTCGTACCATACTTTGCACAACATTATCCAGCAGCTGTTGAGGCAATTTATCCCATTCCTCTGTGAGTGCACGGATGAGGGTGTTCTTGTTTGTTGGAGGATAGTTTCGACCAGCAACTTGCCTCCCCAAAGCATCCCACACATTTTCAATGGGGTTTAGATCTGGAAAGCGCGCTGGCCATACGAGACGTTGAATACCCTCGCTGTCTAGACAATCCTGAACAGCGAGTGTTCGATGACATGTTGCGTTGTCGTCCATAAAAACAAATTTATCACCGACAGCACCACGGAAAAGACGAACATGAGGAAGTAGAACTTCATCAATGTATCGTTGGCCCGTCATAGTCCCATTCGCAACCACATGTAGGCGCGTGCGGCCATTGATCATGATGCTGGCCCACACCATGATACTGCATGTCGGATATCGGTCCTTTTCCTGGATATTTTCTGGACGATAAGCAGTACCACTCTCGCGCCAGATCAGTTGGCGTCTACAATCCAATGGCAGACTGAACCTACTCTCATCTGAGAATAGTACGCATGCCCACTCCTGTTCAGTCCAATTGTGATGCTCACGACACCATTGCAAACGGGCAGTACGGTGCTGTCTGGTCAATGGGACACACACAACAGGTCTGCGTGCGTATAGTCCTCCTCCCCTCAAACGTCAGGGAACAGTTTTTCGGGAGATCTGCTTTCCTGAGGCAGCAAGAAACTGATTTGCCACCTGCTGAGCTGTGGTGCGCCTGTTCCTTTTTGCTGATATAGGACGATATATCTGTCTTCTGCAGGCGTCGTACTTCTAACACGATCTCCCCCGTGCCATCTACTACACATTCCAGTAGTTTTAAATGACTTCCACAGCCGTGAAACAACGCTGTGAGCGATGTCGAACTCCCTGGCAACATCTGTTATTTTTCGCCCTTCTTCGATCTTTCTAATAATTCGGCCACGCATAAAATCATCTATGTGATGTCGGGAAGACATGCCAAAAATTTTGAGTTCGTCTATTAAATCTTCCCTGTAAAACTTTGACTTGAAACAACAATTGTCCACACGCGTCAAAACCTTTAAAGCTCTTATGAACGCTATCACGTGATGAACAGACGTGGAAAAAAAATTTTGCATATACTCATACTTCTTCTTACTAATATCCCACACTTATTCTAATTTTCCACATTTTGCTTTTTTTCATTTTGTGGTTGCTATGGATGATAGTGTTATCCGTCCTTAGCAATTGTCCAGCAGTGTATTTACAGAGAAACGAACGAAGAGAGAGCGAGATTACACAAGGTTTCGGCTTTTATAGTACAAGTACTTATGACGTATAATAACAGCTCTGATTGAATAGAATGGGCGGGATTGGGATGTCTGATGCAATAAGTGTGCTCGATTAAGATTAAAATCAGGGTGTTAGTGTAGAACCAAATAATTAAAAGATTTTTGCAGTACTATTAAAAGAATTAATTAAAAAGATGCTAGGGAAATTATTACATATATATATATATATATTAATAAAAAGGCACGTTACTCTAGAGTAGTGTTTAAAATGTAGTGCACTAAAACGATTTTTTTGCTTTTAATATGGTACTAAGTCCAGTGGCTTAACGTACATCCACGCATCGCGGGGGACAGGGTCTTAGGGGGCTCAAAGCTTGACTGACGTCAAGTACGTATTTAACCAATTGGGGCCCCAAATCTGATTTTGCAGGGGGAGGGGGCCTAATATATTCTCCATTACGATACTGAATAAGCCATCACGGGAGCTGTTTAATAAAAGACAGTGAGTGTTGTCTATTGAAAGTGGAAATTTTTCTGTGCTTGTATTAAGATTATGAATGAATTGAAAACATATTGTTTAACAGAAAAACATTTATTTATATCGAATTTAAAGAAAATAAATTAATATTCTGCTGGCCTGGGAAAGACTTGTTGAGAAGGCTACCTTGAGCTGTCGAGTCATTGAGGAAGGAAGGAAATTAATATTCTATCCTTCTTGACCACTAAATTATAATAACTCTCGATATGATTCGTGTATAATGTTTTAAAATCGCCATTTCTAAAATTAACACGTATTAAAATAGAATTTCAGTAAATATATTCAGTGTTTTCCTTTTCCGCATTGCATTTATTTTGCAGCCACTGAAAAATGATTCATTTGAGTAAAAAAAAAATAGCCCATCCTAGTGGTGATAAGCTTCATGAACTGGACCAGCATTGAAAGTGAACCTATGCCTTGGATGACTCACTCACCAACATTTAGGTAAAAGCAAAAGAGAGAAAAGACGCTTACATTTAAAAAGTCAAATAATTGCTTCCGCGTAACTCTAAATATTCCCGAAAGAAGGATCGGAATGTCTTTTATCCCGAGACCACGAATTTCTGCCGTTTGGAATGCTAATCCCGAAGAACTTTTTCACACACGAGGTATGCAGGCGAGTCAGGATCCGACTGTAAATAAGGATTATGCGCGACACGCTCCTCGCTTTGACTCGAAAGAGTGGGTGAGTATTTACCCTTGTGCCGCAGAAACAATGACAGTTGCGAACCTGGATTTGTCTGGTCTCGGTTGAATGTTTCTGGGTACTTATTATCGAGGATTTCTTTTAAGGTTGTGTTATTATGTGTTTTGCCTTCTTGGAAGCAAATTTTGTGCATATTCAAATCCGGGAGCGAGATGAAAAAAATGATGATCGGGAGAATATATCAGAAAGGTCTTTGTTTCGCACAATAGATATGCATGAGTAAGAGATGTGAGTCGTAAATCACTAGTAAGAGGGTTTTTAGCGAGCAAGAATGATGCGTTTATAGAAAGCTCATAGAATGTTATGCTACTGTGATTGGGTCGTGGAACTCTTATGGAATTAATAAATGGATGTATTTACGTAATTCTTTGCAAGACAGAATAAAGCAGATTACAGCAGACTCAAACCTCAATCCATCATTTATACGTTAGCAGAAGAAACTAAAAAACTGATTGAAATAATGCATATATAAGGTACTTCAAAGATTTCAATTGAAATTTATCGGATAGTAGAGGGTACCAAAAGAAACATATTTCGTCGGAAAACACATATTTACATAGATTATAAAGGTCAACTATCCATAGATAACTAAGACATCATTTCTTCCAGTAATTTCTAGCAATATATATATATATATATATATATATATATATATATATATATATATATATATATATATATATATATATATATATATAAGAATTCATAAATAGTAGATATCCACATCTAATGATTGGATCCTAGTTGAACCCCTGATTTAGCGATAAAAAAATAGCAAATTTTGGCTAGATTTTAGGGCCAAGGTGGTAATTTTGCCACCTAGGAAATAAATGGCAACCGTAAGCGGACCGGGATTTTTTTTTAACCGTTTTTTGTACAGCGGTGAATTTTAGCCAAACGATCGACTTGGGAGAATTTTTTGATAAAGACATGCTTTTTTTTAATATCTGAGGAAATTAAAAGGTTGTAAGTGAAGGCATGACTGGTTTTTTTTTTACTTTTGAAGAAAAGAGGCAAAAAGGTGATTGATTAGTGTATGGATAAAGGAATTATAGCATCGCAGTATAAATTACCGAAAATGAAAATAATATGTGTTTGTTTGAGAAAAAGGGAAATACGTTCCTTAACCTAAGGCTGCATTTCCGGTGTTTTGTCCGATTTTGCATTTTAGAAGCCACGTATTTTCCTTGACGTTTTTCTTCTTGAAGGTATTTTGAAAACAACATTTTCCTTATTAGCCATTTTAAAAATTCGCTACTTCCTTTGGCACCATTTGGCAAAATGTTTCAGTGCCAAAAAACAGGGAGCTCAACTAGGATTTTACCCTATCTGAGGTGTGGATTTTGAGAAAGAAAATGAACAAACTTTTCAAAGGTTGAACAACGAATGGTTCTTCAATAAGAACCTACCAACCCGGAAAACATTTGAGCGTGTTCACCAAAAACAGTGCAACCGTTGATATAATGCTCGTTGTCGTGTTGGTGGTCACTTTCAATATTTATTGAACACACAAGTAATATATAAAAAAATAAAGTAAATTCCTACTTAGATCAACAAAGAAAAATTTTATTTTAGCAACTTTTTATTAAATAGTTACAATTAATATAAATATGTATATACATATGACAGAATCACAACATTAAGTGGTAACTAATTTTTATTGATTATCATTAAAGTATCGTATTGTCATCCAAAACAATCGTGTCTATAAAATTTCAGTTCAACTGAATGCTTTAAAACGTGAGAAAAAAAATATTTTCAAGTTTTGACACAAGTCGCAAAAGGGTCGCTAAGTCGCCAAAAATGATGCCAACGTTGCTGCATTTGTAATTCTTTGAATAATTAGTTTTAATCAATTAATTTTTATTAATTACAATTAAAAATTATTGTATTGCCATCCAAATAATCATGTATATAAAATTTCAGCTCAATTGAGCGCTTTAAAATGTATTTTATTAACGATTGAAAAATTCACCAAGATAAATAAATAAATAAACAAAAATAAATATATAGAGATTGTGTGATAATAGTAGGAATTGAAAAATAGAATTTATTAAGCGTTTTGTGCATTTCATCTTTTATCTATATTTAATTTCATCTTTTAAATCTTTCTGAACCGCCAGAGGAACATGTGGGAACATAGTATGTGGCAGAAAGAGTATATTTTGACTTCCTTTGTTAACTTCATAATTTGGCCACACAAATCTTTATATATAAAATCTTCTGTGCGTGTGTATGTGACTAAACTCCTAAGCGGATGGACCGATTTTGATGAAATTTTTTGTCTGGGTTCAAGTGGATTCGAGAATGGTTTAGATTCACAATTCGGTCCGATATCGCAATTGGTTAAAAAATATTAATTAAAAACATTAAAAATATTCAGCTCAATATTCACCTGCATTGTTGTAACAACGTTATTGTTATAAAAATAACGTAAGTTGGCATCGAAAATCGATTTTCAGCCAAACTGGGTCTTTATTGTTACAAAAAGGCAGAGGAATCATGCTTTTTGGCGTTTTTAATTAATATCTTATCAAATAATCTTTATATATGTAATTCTTCAGTGCGTGTGTATGTGACTGACTCCTCCTAAACGGCTGGACCGATTTTGATGACATTTTTTGTGAGGGATCAAGTGGACTCGAGAATGATTTAGATTCACAAGTTGGTTCAATATCGCAGTTGGTTAAAAAGATATTAATTAAAAACCTTAAAACGCATAATTGTTTTCCCCCTGTGTGCTTTTTATTCAGCTAATGCGCGTCAAGAAAAAAAAAAAAAGAAGAGGGGAGAATTTTTCGATATTTTCGCCGTTTTTAAAATTGCAATCTCATTTTTCTATCAAAATCAGACAAAAAATAATTACAGGATCGGAAAAGTTATTCATTTCGCCATGATACGGCATATAACTTTATATATATAATTCATCTGTGCGTGTGTATGTGACTGTGAACTCCTCCTAAACGGCTGAACCAATTTGGATGATATCTTTTGTGTGGGTTCGATTGGATTTGAGAATGATTTAGATCCACAATTCGGTCCGATATCGAATTTAGTTAAAAATGCGCCAAAATTATGTAAGGGCGTGTGATTGTTCATAAAAAAATCGTGGGCAATATTCTTGAGGCCACTATTTTGAGCAGCAAACTTCAGGGTGAAGTTGTACTTCTACCATACATCCCCATGATTCTTTCAGACTCACCTACCCATTCAAATGCTTGCAATTTCCATTTCACTTGGTATTTGCTATGACCATTAATAGGTCACAAGGTCAAACAATGACAATTTGTGGCTTAGATTTAGAAAACCCTTGCTTTTCACACGGCCAATTATATGTTGCATGTCCGAGGTTTGGCAAACCATCGCATTTGTTTGCTTATACCCCTCAAGTATTAACTAAAAACATTGTACATTCAATGGCATTACGATAAATTTATTTTTCGTGCATTAAAAAAATATACCTGTTATGAAAATAGCTCGAGTTTTATCTTTTTTACCCTTTAATCAAAACAAGTTTAGGTTTCTATTCAGAATAGGTTCTATATTCAACTTAGTTCATAGTAAATACAAACTCACACGCAATCGATAGGTTGAACTGTCGTAACTGTATAAGTGATGGTGTCAGGTATTGCAAAAACTTTTTTATAAAAAATTTCATCAAAACGGTCCAGATTGTTACATCTTATTCAAAAAAGTTTGTAATTTTCGGATTTAAGACGTGTGTACCGGACAACTTTGTCGGGACCGCTAGTCTTATAAGATTACATTAAATTTGTATGATAAAATGCAGTATTAAAGACGACGACGTAGATTGCTCTTCTGAACAATAATCAAAACAACGAGGATTCCTCCTGATCTGGTAACTTACTTACCAAATTTCTATGTTATGCCTCTTAAAATGTTTAAAATCTTCTAATGAATTTATGTAGATTTAATGTTAAGTAGCCATCACCATTACTAAAGGGCGAGCCTGTGTTGGCTACTTGGCAACACCAACTCATGAATCTAACGCTAAATTACCACAACACCATATAAATAAGAATCATCATCCATGGTGTGACAACCTAGGATTGGCCAAGGCCTTCTTAACCAGGCATTTCCAACCACCTTAGTTGGTAGCCAATTTCCTCCAGTTCTTAGTTTTAAAGACAAACAATCCTCCTCTATTCCATCAATCCATCGAAGTCTTTCTGTTCTTCTGTTACATGGTTTAGCCGACAAAATTTCTTTTTGAATGTAGCTGTTATTCTCATATGGATAAAGTGCGCAATCCAAATGAGGCAGCTTATTTTAATACAATGAACAACACCAGCCTCTTTAAACATTCGGTCTAATTCGGTGTTGCACCTTCAACACCATATAAGAGCGGTTCTTAAGCTGTGGTTCGCGGATCCGAAGGGTCCCAAGTGCCTTTTCTAGGGGTCCTCGAAGGTCTCTCATTTAATGTTAAGAATTCGTTCTTACAGATTCTGAAAGCCTTCGTGAAAAATTGAAAGATGAGTCATTCTATACTAGATTGCTAAATTGGCCTCAATGAAAAAAAAATCTGGAATATGCATGCCGATTATTTGTACAATGTTGATTTGAAATGAATATTTTTATATGTACGTAATTAGCACTTTACTGTTTTATTAAGATAAAAGGAAGTGTTAAAATGTTGGTATAAGTAGCAAAAGCAGTATAAGGATTATTGAGGAACCTTTAAATCACTCAGTCATGTGTTGAGAATCAAAGAAAGGAGCTCAAAATCTTGGGGATAATAACAGAAATATATGGCTGTTTCAATACCATTTAAAAGAATAAATGTTTTACTTTCAATATTATTTAGCTTCAAAAAGATAAATTAAGTCACCGTGAAACGATATTCTTTTTCTTTATTAGGTTATTCTAATGAGTGAGTATTTATTAAGGTATCCGACTATACGTTCGGAACCGTGATTTTGCAAAAGCGTATAAATGGATAATATTTATGATATTTAGTGTCACTTAGGTTTGAAAATGTATATAAAATTGTTTTAAGAATATTATAACAATAAAAAATTATTTAAGGGAGTTGGAAACCTCTCTCTCTCTCTGTATATACTCGCAATGTTAAATTGGCTTATTTCGATGTACCTTTTCTCAAAATCTGTTATGAGTACATGCTTGAAACTTTACATACAATTAAAGTACACCTTTCTCATTATAATGAAATGAGATTTTAGCTAATTTTGAGTTTTTTAATAATTTATGAAACATTTTATCAAACATTGTGAAATTTGATCCATTTTTCACATAAAAAATTTGTAAAAAAATAAAATTTTAAGTTTTTCACAAAAAGCTCATTTCAGTATATATTAGATATTATTATTAATATATCATATAAAATTTACATACCTGTGAACAGCAGTTTCTCAGAAAAGGTACATCGAGCATCAAAATTTACATTTTGAGATAAATTGATTTTAATTATACAGTGAGACTTTTTTAATCGGCTAGGAAATAAAAAAAAAGGCTCAGCTTACAATAAAAGCTACATGTTTTGGTTTACATCAGACGTTGAACTTTTAAGCAAAAACGAAGTACTTTGCTTACCTTTTTAACCATTCAAATGGGCGTGGCCTATTTTCAACGATTATTTAAAAATAGGTTTTAAGGGCTTCTAATTACCCTAAAGGTTAAAGTAAGGTACTTTTAGAAAGTTAAACTCTATACGATTTGAAAATATAAAAATATCAAATTGTTCAAAAAATAAGATTTTAGCTTTCCAATACTTCTTAAGTACAATATTTAGACAAAAAATGAACATAGGAGGACCAATTTTCAAAACTCTTATGAAAAATGCTTCTACTAAATTAATATGTTGTATGTATATAGCTCAGACCTGTGTACAGAGGCTGAACAAGAATTTTTGAAATATATTACTTAGAAGTGGATTTATCCATATTTTGCTCCAACAGAGGGTAGAAATTTTCAGAAAAAATTGCCGATAATTATTTCAATTGGTAATAACTCTGAAAATGTGAATTTTCCAAAAATTCTAGTTCAGACTCTCTGGAGAAGTCTTTACTTTATATAAGCAAAATATTATTATTATTATAGAAGCATTTTTTATAAAAGAAGAACGTTTTTTGAAAAAAGGTTATTCTAAGTTAATTTTTTGCCAAAATATTGTATTTAAATAAATTTTTTTTGTCATAATGCCCTTAAAACAACTTTATACATGTATTCTAATCTAAGTGACACTAAATATCATGAAAATTATCCATTTATGCACTTTTTAAAATCACGGTTCCGAAACGTGACACTATAACGCAATCTCGAGAGCTATTGGCGACGGCCCTCGTGATTTTAAAACACGATCAAGAGACGAAGACAACTGTGTTGTCCCCTACTCTCCTAATTCTACGGCACAGCAACGTGCGAACGTCGAGCTATGACAGATATAACATACATCAACTCTCGACACATCAATCCTTCAATGCTGTAAAGGCTCGAACTCATAGCACGCCGGCCACGAGTTTGATACCGTGGCCACTAGACAACAAGTCTAATTCAAATGAAGAAAATTTCATGTCTCCAATAGTATCCTTGATTTTTTTTCTTGGGTCACCCATCTGGTATAGAGGTTAGCGATGCTGACTCCTGCGCCGTAGGGCCTTGGTTCGAATCTCGGAGAAGACATGGATGTTTGAAAATGTATAGTGCCTTTGCGACATGTGGGTACTCTAAATAGCCGTCGAGCCACAGGTCTTCCGTGAGGTTGGTAGAAGGAGAAGGAAGGTGGGAGGCCCCTGACCCTCCCACAGGGTGTTTTCCCTCAAAATTGGGGTGGAACCGATCTAAATCGTACAGTCACCTGTATGGTACTCAATACTACGGCTAACGACAGGCGTACATCTAGCCCCTTTCCATGATGAATTTGGTGGAACTGTTTCTGATGCAGTCGAGATCAGGTGACATAAGAAACAACAACATTCTGATTCTTTAATTTTGAATTTGAATTTGTTCATCGATGGCAGGGGAGAAATCTGCGATCGAACAACCGAAATATTTCTCTTTCAAAAAATTAATTTTAGTTGTAATTTAATTTAAGCATATATAACTGCTTAAAACGTTAATAACATAGTTAAAAATTCTAGCTCCTTATGGATAGCACTCGGTAGCACTAGAAGACTATAACAGCGGAATGGGGTGGGTGCTTAATAAAGATTGAAATTTGAAAAAACACGATAAACCATACTCACTTACTCAACACCCTAACACAGCTAACATTCTTCAAAAGAACCGAACGGGTCCCAGGGTCCAACCACCGGTAGCTGGCATGGTGGGCGGATACTTGAAACTCAAATCCAGCCCTCCGCCCAAAAACGGGGAGAAGAAACCCTCAAAGAAACACCGCCCGAAATGTTTCGAACTTAGTCATCGAGCGTGGGCATGCCTGGGCTTTTTCTGCACAGATTTCGCAGTCTCGGGTGAAAACACCCAATTTCCAGGATTCCGCTCCAGAGAAGATGATTTGCATATCGCGGCCCGATACAAGTGATCGGAAAAAACGGACACCTCCTAAGGCTGTGGGCGGCGAGGGGAAGTCAACGGACGAAGCACTGAGACTTTCTGTTGTGCCGCCCTGTCTAGCGGAATTGAAAAGCAAATATTTACCAACCGGATTCTGATTTGCTGTTTTAAATGACTCATTGCCTCATTCATTTCGCTCTCTCTTTTCTTTTGACTGCATATATTATTCAGTGAGAAATGTGTGGCGGCTCTGAGTGGCAGCCGAGATGTTACGCAACAATTGTTGGCTAATGAGACTGTTAGCCTTTAACAGGTTGTTAGATTTGCATTCTTCATTTGGGTCTAACGAATGACTTAAGCTCTTTTCCAGACTTCTTCGTGAACACTTATGATCCAGTCTTTGTCTTATACAGACAAAATTGGAAGTCGTTGGCCGATTTTATTTTTCTAACACAGAAAAAAACGCCGGTCTGCAAAATTCGATAGATAAATACTAGTAACTTTCATCCCTGACTCTAAAGAAGTCACATATCCCTCAATCGAATTTTCGGAAGTTCCACACTGATTCATATTCGTATTTAAGGCTCATCCCCGCCCCTTTTAATACACACACTGCAGTACTTGGTCAATTCCTTTTACAATGGATTGATATCCAAACTTTTCGTATAATAAATTTATTTGGCAACAGAATTTAACAGTTTCATTCAGACCGTTCGTTAATGGCAATGGTGAATGAGTGAGAATTATATTAAGGCTGTTTTCGGCTAATGTTAAAATATAGGACCCGAATTCGGAATATTTTTTCAGATATAAAAATACTCAAACACAATTATATTCTATTCTGGCTTCACTTTCCTGTACAGAATCACTTATTTTATCATAATACTCATTTTTATCCGAGTTGATACATTTTTTCTTTTATAAAATGTGTTTCGCATTTTTTCACCTATCCCGTAATGCTAAAAATGAGATATCTCTTTACATGCTTAAAAAAACTAATTATTTACGAAATATTTTGAAATTTTAAAAGCACTATATTATAAACAAACGCATGAGTTACAATGTCACAAATTTTTATAAAAATTGAAGTATTTTTTCTGTCTGAAAATGTGCTCCGCGTTAAGTTCACGCTCTTGTGCATACGGCGAAAACAGCCTTAACGTCGTACTGTACAGTAACACAATGGCTATTGGCAATGAACCTCGCAATTTTGAGCCACGGTCAAGTAACGAGGACGACGCCTGATCTGGAGCCCCTCCCCCTCTCCAAACTACCAAACCACGCCAATGGAAGAACTTTGAGCTCCACAATGTGCATCAACCATCTCTAAATGGTGGGTTTTCAGTGGTACCAGAACTCGAGAGAGAATTTCTCTGACACCCACGCATGAGCCGTTTTATCCATTATGCGCTTAGGGCGGGCGCCCAGGGGTCCGGATAGACTGGTCTTAAACTAAATTTTCTGGTTATAATTTTCATTCCGCCAGTTCCAAGGGGGCCTGTAGATCTTCTACACCCAGGGCCCGAAATGAACTTAAACCAGCACTGACCCCAGCCATGAATCATGGAAGCCGAAGGTCATAATCGCTAACTCATGCTCAGCGTTATTTCTATCGAATCAAGGTTTCCAAATCCTGGTGCACTAAAGACTCGCAATGTAGAGGGACTGATACACATTAAATCCCTTGTTCAAAAGTCCTCCCTTTGGTGCGATGTGGAGGTTTGTAGAAAGGGACACCGTCTTAGGTACCATCTTCGCCACATGACCGAGATTCAAAATTACCAGGTCCATTGCCAATAGTTCCCGCGTAGCTTCGGGTATCGACGTTTATAAGCAATGAGATCATTTCTTAGATGTCCTAGCAGAAGTGGGCTCTTGTGATTTGTGTAAAAGAGACTGATTTTTCAAATGTTCCCATCTTTTTTTAAAAGATTCTAAATTATTCATCGGACATCACTTAATAATCGATATTTACACTTTTCTCTGGTTCTTTCTCCTTTCAAATCCTTTTATATGCCATCGTTTAAGGAAGAATGATAGTATGTATAACTAAATTAATTTTTATCAACTACATTTTTATTTGTAAATATTGTTTTTTAATAATCTACGACTCTTTCTTTAAAATCACAATGTAGGAAAATTCTATATTCATTTAAAAGATAAGACTCCGAACGAATATCGGAATTTAGGATTTCGAAAATGTTTTCTGAGGATTATTAACACGGAAAAAGTTAATAGAAACTTCCCTCCCCCTATACATTGTAGTTATTAATTTCATCCACTGGAGATAGAAGCGAACAAAGTATTCGATTTAGTAAAAATATCTTTATTAGTTAATAAAGGCCTTCATATATTTCATTGGCGAGCTTGATCGAAACAAAATAACTAACTAGAAAGTCATTCAAAAAATAAAGAGTTAAATCCAAGGCAGAGTACACTAAATTTTTTGAATATAAGAGAGTTAAGCGGAAATTTTTTTAAATACATATTTGCAACATTTTTCGCAAAACTCCTTGATATAATCCAACTCTCAATTCCTCTGTTACTAATCAGAGGCGTAGCTATCTCCGTATCAACCGTATCGAAGATACGTGGGCCCAAAACTACAGGAGCCCCAAAATATATATAAACAAAATAATCGTAACATGTTAAAGGGCATCCAAGAAATTTTGGTAGAGGGACCACTCAGGACTAGCTACTAAGTTTCATTTTATTGAATTTTCATAACAAATCATTGTAAATAAGCGATTGCTAATCATATAGATTTCAGACCATTAAATTCTTAATTGAAAAAACTTCATATAATCCTCTAATAAGAATTGATTTATGTACTTATAAAGAGACACGTAAGTATTAAATTCTTGATTGTAGTAATTACACAGAAAAATGCAGAACCCCTTCATGTTCAGATACTTGTTTATAATTACCACTACGGATGGACAAATATGTATATTTAACGAAAATCGCGACTGTTGTGTAAGCTGAATTCAAATGCTTCTAATGTTTCTCCCTCATCATTTAGCACATTTTAACCGTTTGAGTGCTTGCGCTTCTTTTTTTTTGCATCGAAAATGCGGAGACTGCTGTTGGTTAGTATAATTTTTGCACTAAGTGAGTTGTATTCTTATTAATTGAAGTTTTTATTAATTTCATTCAATAGTGGTTTTTAATAATAAGAATTAAAATAAAACACAGTGGTAAGCAGTAATTCACACACAGTATTTGTGGTACGGTAGAAAAAATGAGCCAATGTAAAAAAATAGATAACTTTTTGACTTTATATACAGTCAGACCTCTATATAACGAAGTCGCTAAATCCCCGAAAAAAGTTCGTTATGTGGAAAATTCGTTATATAGAGGTTCATCTTTTAATATACTTTATAGGCCACATAAAACAAATTTTAAATTCCTAAGCACTATATATTAAAAAAAGAAATTATTCACATTTTTTTGAAATTAATATATGTTTATTTTATTTATCTTACCCATCAAAAAAGAAGGAAAAATTACAATGTTAAGAAAATAACTTTATATTAAAATTAATGAGTTTGAAGGACATTTTCCAATTTATAAAGCATAAAAGTAATATTAAACATACATTATTTTATAACTAGAACACGGGACAACTCCACTAAGTGTGAAAGGGGATATCAAAGATGTTACTAGTGAACTGGACAATGGGGGTTACAGGTTGCACTTCTTGGATGAAACGTCCAGAGCTCTATTGCTCTCGGCGAGTTAGGATCTAATAAAACCAGTTCAAGATTTATGAACACCATAAAAAGTGTTGAAGAGAGAATAACTTGAAATGTTCAGAAATACTTTAAAAATAGGGAGGAAAAAAATTGAATCACAAAAGAAAAAGTTCGTAATATAGAAAATGCACTTTGCTATAGAAAGGTTATTTTACGAAGAAAATCGTGAAATGCTCAAGGTTCCAGGAAAAAGTTCGTCACATAGAAAAATTTGCAATATAGAGGTTCGACTGTATCTAATTTTTTTTAATCATCATCAAATCTATAAGGACAAGACATAATTTTTACACCTCACAAAATGTTATATACATATCTTTATAAAAGTTGAACTCTCAAATATTGCAAGAAAATTATTTTTAAGATTTTTCTCAGAAGGGTGGTAAATGTGTGTGTGTGCGGATAATATATTCGGAAAATTGTCTGGGTAAAAAAATAAATTAACCTGCAATGTACTTAGAACTTTATTGATGCTATAGAGGAGTCACGGCTAGCAAGCAAAAATACCACAGGAAGACTTCCAATAAGTAAAAAGTTTTCTTTAGAAGAATTGCCTGGGCACGAAACTTGTGACAGTGTGAGGTATGCAGTAAAAAAAATGGCAATATGGAATTAAGCGATCCCACATAATGCACTCTATGTACAAAAAAGAATTCTTCGAATTTGTGCAGCAAAACATTTTTGTAATAAGTGAGAATAAAAAATATTTTATTGGTCAAAATTACTTGTTACATAATAATTAGAGTTAATTATAACCATTGTTATTATTTTCCTTAAAACATAACTTCACATTTCATTCTGCACTTTTAGCATATATATCACAAAATTCTCTCTCTCTCTCCCCTCTTTAGTACTTAAATTGATAAAAATCCAAATCGTGATGAAGATGGTGTAACGTTTCCCGTCATACAACTGTGAATGGGCTTCCTTTCTGGATATGATAAAAACATGTGCAATGACATCTGCACCCTTAAAATATCGCGCAGTCTTGTTTTGGACATCGCCCCGGCAACCTTTGACATCATGAGGAATCCCCCCACTCCACCCACGAACCGGATGTAATTCGAGGCTAAAGACTTTGACCCCTGTCCTCCCCTAGACCCTAGTGAGGGCAGAGAGAGAGAGAGAACGGGCGCTGAGAACGGACACAAAACTCCTCCTTCACAAGCAACAAAACTTGGACTCTAATAATCTAATAAATTTAATAACTTCAATGCATAATTTGTAAACAATAGCTGTGACGTAAATAAACTAAATATTTAAATTAATTAAAATATCACGCTACCTTTATTTATCTCAAACGTCACAATGGTTTGAGACTTTCCGCGTGATGACTAATAGATTCCTCGTTTTCTCTTTCTTTGTCACCACATGTGTAAATTACTACCGTCACTATTCCCAGAAAATCCCTTTTTTAAACTCCTGTCAACTACAATAAAAAATTCGAACAATATCCAAATTCTTCCAATATAAACATCCGAAATTTTCCCATACATCGTCATACCCCGCCCCTCCCCTTTTTTTTTGGGCTCCTTCTCATGTCGGCCTCCGTCCCTCTTTCGCCAACCATTCTGAGCAGAAGCGCTCGCTCGCTGTCGCTCACCACCGATCTTATTTTCGTCGTATTTTCATACATCGTCAGAGGTTCGTGAACGACTGTTGATCGATTGATTGATTGAATATTAACGTCGCACTGTTCAGCTACACGAGGGCTTTTGGCGACGGACCACGTAATTTTGAACCATGGTCAAGTGACGTGGACGACACCTGAGCTGGCACCCCCTCTCCTAACTACCCCACCACACCAACGGGAGGACGTTTCAGCTCTCGACAGATTTAACGTGCATCGCTGCCCTACACGGCGGGTCTTTAGTGATAGACTGTTGATCGAAACCAACTCACTGAATAGACAATGACACATAACATGGAAAGAAAATTTTACCAAGTTTTTGTTTAAAAAACAAGAGCTTCTCATCTTTGCAGGTAATAAGAAAAGAAAAACGCTTTATCTTTCCCAATGAATGCAATGTTTGACAGTCACAAGTCAAATGATTGGGGTTATGATCGATTGCGCCGTCACGAATGAATGCCCTGCGGGCTGCGTCCTTCAAGTTTTATTTTTGTCTCCATGGAATGTACTTTCAACTGCAGAAGTGGGGGGACTTTAGATTCGCGTGCAAATTCTCATTGGAAGTACAAATAAGAATTAGAAGTTCTTTAATTTGTAAAAAAAGAAAAAAGATGAATTAAAGTAAACAGGAAATAGAAGTAATTGTATGTACACATTTTTAAAAGAAAAAAAATTCTGAAAACTGAATTATAAAAAATAATGTTAATCTATTATGAGAAATATATCAATCTTCACAGCTGATTGACTACATTAGGAACCATGATTTTTAAAAAACGTATAAATAAATAATATTCTTTTTCTTTATATTTAACGTCAGTTGAATTACATTTTACACATAAAAAAATTGTCTTAAAAATATCATTACAATAAAAACTTACTTAAATGCAATATTTTGGCGAAAATTGACTGTAATTTTCAAGTCATTCGTCTTTTATGAATAGTGCTTTTATAATAATATTTTGCTTAAAATATAGCTAAGACTTTTACACCAAGATTGACCTAAGATTTTGAAATATCTAATTTAGAAATGGATACATTCATATTTTAATATAACAGAACAGAGAAATTTTAAGTAAAAACACCCGTTAATGTCTCCATTGATCGTAACTCTGAAAATAATGTGAATTTTTCAAAATTCCTAGTTTAATCCTGGTATATTAATCCTAGCTATATATAGATAAAATATTATTGTTATAGAAATATTTTTCACCTATAAAATTATATACAAAATTGAATATTTATCTTGATAATTTGTAGGGTCGTATTGTATAGATTTACGTCAAAGTATATATTATTGTAACAAACAAAGTATAACAAAGTATATATACATTGTTATTGTATGGAAGGGGGGTGCAATGAAAATGAGATCGTAAATATTGAAAGTTAGAGAAGAGCACTGTCTTCAGGCATCCGACTACGTTCGGAACCGTGATTTTCAAGAGCGCATAAATGGATAATTTTCATGATATTTAGTGTCACTTAGATTAGAATACATGCATAAAATTGTTTTAAGGACATTTTGACAAAAAACATTTATTTAAATACAATATTTTGGCAAAAAAATAACTTAGAATAACCTTTTTTCCAAACGTTCTCCTTTTGTGAAAAATGCTTCTATTAGAATAATATTTTGCCTGTATATAGCTCAGACCTCTGTTCAGAGGTTCAACTAGAATTTTTGAAATACATAACTTAGAAGGGAGTTTATTCATATTTTACGACAACAGAGGGGAGCAATTTTAAGAAAAAAACGCGAGAACAATTATTTCCAATTGGTGGTAATTCTGAAAATAATGTGAATTTTTCAAAAATTCTATTTGAGCCTCTGAACAGAGGTCTGAGCTATATGCAGACAAAATATTATTCTAATAGAACCCTTTTTCACAAAAGAAGAACATTTGGAAAAAAGATTATTCTAAAGTAGTTTTGTGCCAAAATATTATATTTAAATAAATTTTTTTTGTCAAAATGTCCTTAAAACAATTTTATGCATGTATTCTAATCTGAGTGACACTAAATATCATGAAAATTATCCATTTATGCGCTTTTATTTAAATTCACGGTTCCGAACGTAATCGGATACCTTAAGGTGCAATTTTAAATAAATCAAACGTGTTTACGAAAATATTTATTGAAAGTATAATAATAAACTGGATTGATGATAATCAATGTTTTTATATTGCAATCAGTCAATTTTGGCATTCTTATTTCAGAACACATCGCAAATAAGCCATTGTACAAACATGCATCCTTTGATATAAACTCAAGCAAGGAGAAATTAAAGACAAATCTTAATTTTTTAATGTGGGATTAACTTCGAACATTTAAGATTAATGAACTTCGTTATTACTTAAAAAGATAATTTTTTTTATCAGAAACATGGATAAAACATGTCACTGAGTTCAACTCGTAATTAATTACTGTAGTCATAATCTTGAGCTTCATGAACGATCAGATGCGTTCAAGTCCTGGTTCTATCAAAGGCTTAATACAACTATTATTGACACTTTATTCTCCAAACTTCCACACTACGCCAACGTGAGAACTTAAAGCCTCAAAAGATCTAGCATGCATCAAGCTCACAATTTACGGGTTTCTTTAGTGGCATCAGGACTTGAATCCATGACTCAAAGGAATCAGGGCCGACCATGACTATTCGTCTTCTATGACAGCAAAACTGTCGTGTTGAGAAGCTGAACTTTAAATCAGTCGAGACTCAAAGTTCTCCCGTTCGAGAAGTAACGAAGTTTAGGAAGGTGAGATACCAGTTTAGGTGTCGTCCTCGTTACTTGACTTTGATTTAAAATGACGTGGTCCGTCGCCAATAAATTTCGTGCAGCTTCATAAAATGCTGCAAATATTGCTTAACGCTTTCCCGACATAGGGAATTCACCCCCCTTTTAAAACAGGTGATTGTGATACATAATTATAACCTTTTCTGCAAATTTTTAACAGAATGTCAAAATTGAACGTAAGCCGAACACAATTACGTAAATGGGAATTTGGGGGAGGAGGGACGTCAAATCAATTGGTACCAATGATGAAACATTCGCCTAATTGGCGTTACGCACACCCCTGTAACCCCCGCATTGCGGAGGAGCCCAGGATTCTAGGGGGCCCAAAGTGGGACTGACGCCCAGTACGTTTCTTATCAATTTATAAAATATTAAAGGCAAAACCTGACTTTGCAGGGCGCCCTAATATTCTCCGTTATGCCACTGATTCGCGGGGGGATTGTGTATTTTTATTCTTATTACTTATTTTCAGTTTAATGTGTCGTGTTATAAAATATTACCGTGTTTTTCTCCATGTTTTATGTTACTCGGTAAGTATAATTCCGTGTAGTAATAAAGTTTAATTGAACAAATGGAAAAATGTGCCTGATAAAACTACATATTGTTCCAAATAGAATTAATATATTGATTCAAAAAACTGCACATTGTTATATATTTTTCTTATGTGGTTTTTACTTATTTCACTTCTAAACAAATTAAAATAAACAGTTACATACTAATATTTACTCTTAGCAACCTCAAGGACATTTAAGGGTTAAAATCTTAACAAAACATCAATCAAACATAGTTTCGAACAAGAGCTCAGAGTCCTTAACTGATGTGAAGATTAGCATAATGAGGTATTTTCTCATGCCTTCTGCGACATTGGCCTAAAGTTAAAAAATCCATTCAACACAAGTAATATAAAAAATTTTTAAATCAATTCCTACTTAGGTGAACAAAGAAAATTTTGTTTTAGTTACTTTTTTTATTATATAAATAATTACAATTAAGAAAATATGTATAGATGTATGTGACAGAATCACAATATTAAGTGGTAGAACATCTTTTAAATTAACATTAAAAACTTTTTAACCACATTAAATTTGTAATTACATTTTTTAATAAAAGTTGAATATAAAAGGTAGTAATTAATCTTAAAACCAGTGTAAAAGAAATGCTGACTTCTAACGAGCATATGATTGTTCAGGTTAAATTAAGCAATAAACTATCTTTTGAATTATAATTAATTAATTAAATTAAATTAATGAATTAATATTTGAAAAAAACTGTTTAAATATTAAGTGCTCTCCACAACAAGTTTAAAAAATGTTATTGAACTTCTGTGTATGAATAAAAGTATTTTATTAAGAATTGAAAATTTGAACATGATATATAAATATATTAAGGTAGAGAGTGAACTAATAGTAGGAACTGAAAAATAGCCTTCACGCACAGATCTATAAACAACATTCTAAATGTATCAATTTATAACAGCTACAGCTGTCGTTGAAAAATTGTCTGGTATGTTATTCTGCATTTCTTAAAAATATCGCTAATTTTTTTCAGATTTATATTTTTCTTCAACACAAGGAATAAATGAAATTTATTCCACGTATTTTGCGAGTAAGTACGTGTCGAAATGAAATTGTTGAACGTTGAAAATATTTTGTTTGACATATTTATTATTTCAGAGGAAGAAAAATTTAATATTTGAAGAAATGTGTAAAAATTGCATTTTATCAGAAGTTCCTCACTATCTCATCGAAATATATTTACATCTTACACTCAACAAAAATTTATGGACCTTTTAATTATTACGAACAAAGATATTGTCATATTAAAATTGCAAGCCTTTTAGTTCTATTTTAAAAATCATGTCAAAGTTTTAAAAAAAAGAAAGGAAAGATTCTGTTGTCTCCAATACTTTTTTGAGGGTTATTTTATTTCTATGTTAGCTGAAATGCCAAATGAAATTAAATTTATTTCCAAGTTTTGCGCATCTGAGATGCATTTATAATTTTTTATGGAAATAATTGGGAAATTTAATTAAAGATACACACACACCATTACGGGTCAGTAGAGCCCTAGATGTCGCTTTTAAGATCCGATGTCACCGAATAGAATTAATAGCGCTAATTCAAATCATAGAAATATCACACACAGAATAGAATAAAAAAAAACATCAGGTTGCTTAGGGTGGAGTAATTGAAATTTCGTATTCGTCTTCCGACTGTATAACTTAAAAAGACTGGGTCAAACATTAATGACTCATTTGCGTTGCTGTTATGCCACTTTAATTTCTTAAAAATAAATAAAATACAAAATAATACAGTTAAATCAACTGAAATGAATTACAAGTGTATCGAATGCATTCATTACATCGTCAGCAGTCACTGAATAAAAATGTGGTGAAAGATACGATATACATAAAAAGGCTGAGAATACAGCATTACACCCTTACACAGATGATAAACTACGTCTGAAAGATTCTTAAGAAGCAATATCAGAAACGGAATGTGTTAGGGTGCACCACCCTTGATGCTCAGTTCAGGTCTCCTTGAGAATTATTCACCCACATTTGCGAGACACCTGATAAATATTTATGCGGTGTCATAAACGCCGTGTATGTTATTATGCTATCACTACACTTCTAGGAATTAAAATATTATTCCAATTATATTATATTGGAATTCAACTGAAGTGGCCTTGATTCTTTTTTCCCCATTGCGGTTTGGTGTGTAGTGCACTAATTATGTTTTTCCCGGAGGAAGTAAAGTGAAAAGGGATCGATGTGCATAATGTTTACAATAATATTTGCATGAAGTTGGAATATTCAAAAAGCGTTTTTTATCCAGTTTCGTGCAGAAAAACAAACTAACGCGCTGGTTGTTTGTCTATTTGCCTACGAGAATTATTATGAAATTCTTTTGAAGCAAAATTCATAGAATATCTGAAACATTACTTAAGTGCTGCTTTACGCAAACAAGTGTTATCTCCCATCTCTTAACAGGTTAATTATTTGAGACATCACTCACACACATACCATATATTGTCTCGATTATTATATTTTTAAGTGCCTTTCAAGCGATTTCTACGACATTTTCTGTAAACTTCTTTTCCTACGAGAGATTTAAGTTTCATTTTTCATTCACCCCATACAAGCACCTTAAATATTTTAAGATACTGAATTTATTTACATAAGTAGATTTTTTTTAAAAAAAGAGTATTTTAAACAATGAACAATACAATGTTTTTAAATTTGTCTTCTAAATCGCATACACACAAAAGACATCTAGTTTTAATAATATCGAATGAAAAAGTTGTGTTTGAGAAAGAAACATCAATGTGATGTATCTTAAACATACAAATAATGTTATTGCTAGAAAGTATGGAATGAAAAACTGATTACGCAAACTATTGCGCAAAAATTTAATTTATATGAACATTTAATAGATTTCTAAATGCCTTTTATTTATGTGCAAAAGTTTTACTTGCATAAAAAGCTTTCAATTTTGTTGAAAACATATTTATATTGCTCTTAATCTTGTACTTTTTCATTACAATTTTTCATTTTTGATTGTCCTCATAATTGAATATCAATGTATTCACTGTAGTAGCCTTCTTAGTAATCGACATAAAAATATATTTATATTATTTGAAAATCGATTTACATAAATATACTCATCTTAAAAAAAAAGTTTTATTTCAAATAAGAAAAATTTTAATACCGAGAATTCAAGCTCAAACTGCATACATTTTTAATAAGCACTTTATAAAGTATATTTTAGACATAACATTATCTGAAAAATTTGAAAACTATATGATGTTATAGAATATTGTAAAAAAGTTCAGTAAAAGTAAATATTTATTTTGAAAGTTACGAGCACCGCTTAAAAATTTGACAGAATTTTTAAACGTAACTCTACTAGAGTATTAATTGATTAAAAAAACTGTTGCTAAAATACTGACCGAAATGTTTTACAAAATAAATTTCACAAAATATTTGCTTTTTATTTATTCAAAATTAAATTATGACTGAAATTTAGATAAATATGTTTTAAAAACATACACAGCAGTTTGGTATCTATTAATTAGATAATAATAGCAAATATTGAATGATGCACATTTTTGTACAAAAACAAATCTTATTTTATTTAAAAAGAACAATTACTTTTTGTCTAAATCCTAAAATAGTTTCAGTAAACTGATATAACCGGAGTTATTAATAAGTTTTTTTATTGGTTATTTGTTTGAAATTTACGAACTGTAATAGTTTTTTAAACAAAATAATACAAAGTAAAAAAAATGTTCATCTTCATTTAAATTTGAAATTCATAACTATTTTAAGAAAAAAAAAATACTTACTTCTACGGAGAATATTCACTGCAATCTCTGGAATTTCGGGTAATCCAAGAAATTCACTTGTTATCATAACCCTTCACCAGGATTCATAGCACAGAATTTTTTTTTTTCTAAATATTGTACTGTTTTTCTATGAATATATATTTCCCTTTGAATAAATTCTCAGTTTTTCTCTTTTTCACAATCTCAGCTGGACTTCTTCACTAAAATTCAATATGTTGTTGCTTATTCTGTTATAATCACGAAAAAATCGTACTTGTTTTTTCCCCAGAAATGTTATTCTTTTTGAGATAGTCTTAAAATATATTTCTAGAGGAAAAGAAAATTATTCTTCATTCCATTAAAATATAAATCTGCATTCCATAACAAATGCAGAACTTAAGATGCCACACAACGATTTCTAAAAATAAGAATAATTGCCAAAAATGTCGCTATTGTTCATGTTATGTCATAACTGTTTTTCTTGCAGAACAAAATTGTTTGCTCTCGGAAGAATAACGTGAAATGATGAAAATAAGCACAAAATTTAAAAGAAATATATAAGAATAAATAAAGCAATAAATTCTCATTCCAAAAGGGAAAGAATTTTCACCCGAATTCCGGTCCAGCAGACGATAAAAGCAGAACAGATTATAAGAGCGAACCGATGTGGCATTGCGTAATCTCGAACGACAACAACAACAACGGCAGAAGGAAGGGGACAAGGGAGGGAAGGAGGACCACAGGTGGTTGCGAAAGTCTTCAAAGAATCGCTAAGGCAGGTGCAATCGTTCTTCTCTGTTTCGGCAGAGAAACGACGAAATCTCTCGACATTGCTAAGTCACTTCGCGAAGCTACAAATATGTGGCCTGTCCGCATAGCTGAAGTAACAAGTCGACCTTCACATAGGCTTTGAGGCTCCACCTCTTTCCTAAAGGGAAAATGAAAAAATAAATAAATAATAGTAAATGAAATAATAAAAAGAACACTTGCCAACTTCCATGAACGGATCAAAGGAGGAAGAGCTGCGATTACTACGCATGCGTAAAAGAGCAATTTTCGTAGGGATGC
This sequence comes from Trichonephila clavipes, assembly GCA_019973935.1. Classification (NCBI taxonomy): domain Eukaryota; kingdom Metazoa; phylum Arthropoda; class Arachnida; order Araneae; family Nephilidae; genus Trichonephila; species Trichonephila clavipes. The sequence goes on along the minus strand of BMAU01016043.1, from coordinate 10,426 downwards.
AAATTCTCGAATATACTTACTCTCTTACACCTTTTATTTCATCGAACTTTTCTGGTATTTTTAACATTTTTAAAAAAGGTTCGTTTCTTTTCACCTGCATTTTTCTTCCTCGCCATATTTTGATATCAAACTAAAACCAAAGGCCGATTTAAAGTTGAATATTTTTAGTTTTGTAAAATTTATCCTGAATTAGATTTCAGATCCTTTATATTATACTTTTAAGTGATATTTTTACTCTTCTTTATTTAAAATTTAAAATTCAAAATTTAAAAAAAATTAAATTTGTATCAGATATTTTCAAAGGAATGTAAAATTAACTTTAGACCTTCGTTTTTACGGAAGGAAAAAATACTTCGTTCTTATAGCATGGAAGTTGTTCAAAATCCTACGGATTTGTGTTAATTGTTTTAAAAAAGTCATTCCTCAGATTAAATTTTTGATTCCGTAACTTCTGGTCAACAGGCTGGTGTATATCATGAAAAAGCATTGAAAAAAATTTAGAGCATTTACTCATTTCTCTCTGGAAATAAATAAGTATGTTTAAAAAAAAATTGAAATTTTTTTTTTTTTTTTTTTTTTTCAACGTTATGAAAAAGTAAGGATGATAAGCCAGAATCTTAACAAAAGAAAAAAGTTCTTTTCATTCAGAAAGGCTTCTATAACTCATATGTTAAATGCCCCCCCAAAAAAAATTAATTACTTTTTTTTTCTTTGGAAAAAATGCAAAATTGTATGCATCAATTTCTTCGGAAATTTCAAATCAAGAGTCAGATTAATTGAATATAGTGATCTTTCCTCAAAAATAAAATTTTTGGAGGAAATTTTTAAGGAGCTTGTATTTTTTTTTTTTTTTTTTTTTTTTTTGATAAAAGAGATTGCCTGTTATATGTTTGTGTTAAACTCAACTCAGTGGCACAACAGACATGAGGGCCAAGGCCTTCAGTACCCATCTCAGTTTTCGTGACCTTGGATATTGAGGTGCTTGAGCAGCTGACGCGAACCCCCAGTTCCCAAGCAAGCCTGGTACTCATTTATTGACCCATTGAAGGGATGAAAGGCTGAGTCGCTTTGCTCATCTAGGGATTTGAACCCCAGACCTGCATCGTGGAAGCGCTATTCACTACCACTCAGCCACTGGGTTTCCATTTATTGCCTAAGGTCATCTAATTATTAAAGTTCAATTTGATTGATTGATTGCGTATTAACATCACACTTTGTAACTACACAAGGGCTAGTGGCGATGGATCTAGTTATCTTGAATCGCGATGACGAGGACGACACCGTAGCTGGTACCCTTCTCACCAAATTACCACACGCGCCAAGAGAGAACTTTCAACCTGGGCAGATATAACATATTTCAGGCCTCTTCATTATAGGTCTGCAGTGATTATATTATTAATGTTTAAGGGAGAATTAAATGAAGATATACATTCAAGGAATTCTCTATCTATTGCCAAAGGTATCCATGTTGCCCAAATTCACTTTCGAAGGTAGAATTTGTCTATAGAGACACTTTTGTTCAGTTAAAAAAGTGTCGGAAAACTCAGAAGGAAACAGATTATAAATGAAATCATGAGGTAAATGTTTATGAACATGTCAATTTTGTTTTTGTTTTTTAAATCTAAACAAATATTTTAAACATTAGATAATGGATATTAAAATTTGTGAATATTTTGTTTGAGCGACTTAAAAAATGTCTTGCACAAAATTTAAAGATTGCGGGCAATTTCAATTTTTTATAAATTCAACCATGACACTTTGAATCTGAAAATGATGAAAAGTGTCTTCTTATTTCTTCTGTTTGAACTTAGAAAAACGCACCTGACCTAAATGGCTGGTACGAGTTGATAAGTACAACATATATTTTTAAACAAAAGTATTAATTCGAAACATATATAAAATGTAATTAACCAAAAAAAAAATATGTTCAAAAACTCCATTTTTTTTTTAGGAATTGGATGCAATGGGAGATAGGGCTGCGGAAAGCTCAGTGGTCAAGGTATCGGATCATGGCAGACATGTCACGAGTTCGAGCCCAGTACAACTAAAGACCCGCCGTGTAGGGCAGCGATGCACGTTAAATCTGTCGAGAGCAGAAACGTCCTGAAACGGTGTGGTGTTGTAGTTCGGAGAGGGGGGTGCCAGCTCAGGTGTCGTCCACATCACTTGACCATGGCTCAAAATTACGTGGTCCGTCGCCAAAAGCCCTCGTGTAGCTGAACAGTGCGACGTTAATATTCACTCACTCACTCTCTCGCAATGGGACATAATAAAAGTAATTTAATAGCCATACATGTATAAAACGATTTAAAACTAAACATTCTTTATGTTTCTTAACATTTTTTATTGCGTTTTAAAATTTCTGTAATTTTTTTAGTATACTAGATTATTAAATTTTTTATTATGAACTTTTTTCCCAAAATTAGTTAAATTCTTAATTTGATAAAAATTTCGAATAGCTTGGAAGAAACAAATAAAAAACATTGCTTATATAAATCTCGGAAAAAATATTGAAATGTAACATATAAAAGTAAATTTTATGAAAAGAGTAATTAAGGCATTTTCAACACATTTAAAATTCTCTATTCGGAAAAGTGAAAGAAGTATTAAATTCTTATATATAAATATTATTTTTTACGAGGAAATTTATTTTTATCGTTAACTATCAGAATATCTTATTTGTAATTACACTCATTTACATCCATTTAATAATCATGGTTAATGAAAATTGAATTCGTTGCTATTATTAATGCGAATGGTACTGTATTTACTTAAATATGCGAATTTTAAGGCATAAACATTTATTGCGACTGCTTTGTGCAGTGTCTCCCTAGCAAGAGAATGTACAAGTGTGGGTGACGATCGCAGCGCCAACATCCCGGCCCACGTTGAAATAACATTTCAAGAAACAAATAAAATGTTACATAAATCATACATAAAAATACAAATAATGAAAAATTAAAAAATAGGATCAATATGAAAAAATTGTACATGAAAATAAACATATATATGAATAAAATATTAATGCATACATTTTTGAATGATTAATAGACATTTTTAAACATTTGGTAATAAACAGATTTTTGAAATTCCTCTTTTAAAAATACCTTGAGGCGTCTTAACTTTAACAACTCTAACCTTTCCATCTGAACCTTTAACTATCTCTAAAATTCTTCCCATAGTCCATTTACATGATGGAAGATTTTCATCTTTTAAAATAACCATTGAATTGGGAGTTACATTTTCTTTCTCAAATTGCCATTTATGTCTAGCCTGTAAATTATTAAGATAATCTAACCTTCATTTGCGCCATATAAATTGAACAAATTTTGTTAATTTTTGCCATTGAGATAAACGACTGTCTAATTTATCTGTCATGTCTGGCTCAGGTAAACTTTGAAGAGGTCTACCTATGAGAAAGTGTCCTGGGGTGAGGACTGCAAAATCATTAGGATCAGAGGACATGGGAGTAAGAGGACGACTATTCAAAATACTTTCTATTTGAGTGGTAATTGTTATGAATTGTTCTAATGTTAGACGTGCATCACCTACTGTTCTTTTAAAATGATGTTTAAAAGATTTGACACCTGCTTCCCAAAGTCCTCCAAAATTAGGTGATCTAGGGGGGGATAAATTTCCATGTAATTTCTTCATTTGTTAAATAATTGGCAAGAATATCTGGTGGATTTTTTATCAAATTATACAAACGTTGCAATTCTCTGCTTGCACCTATGAAATTTGTAGCATTATCAGTACAAATTGAAGTACTTTTTCCTCTTCTACTGAAAAATCGTTTGAGAGTTGCAATCATAGCTTCTGTTCAGTGTTGAACAAATAATTCTTGTAACACCCACAACAACAAGTACATATTTGTCGCGAGAGGGCGCTAGTGTGTGTAAAACAGTGTATGTGTAGACAGAGTAAGAAGAGAGCGCATGGAGAACGCTCTAATAAAATTCCTTTTTTTATCTTAGTCTCGCCATTTTGTGTGTGGTGTAATTAATCTTTTAGAGATTTTTAATTAATGTGTGTAAATGAATCGGTGCAAACTAAACAATGGTCCGTCAGAGCCTGAAATGGCCGGGACTGAAAATAAGGAATTGTAGTGTACTCAACGATCACGAATGAAAAGAAAGGAAGCGTCCTTTTAGTGGAGAGAAAGTTGTCACTTGGTGAGAGGTCAGTCTTCAATTTTTCCTATATTTTGTGTTTTGAGAAAAAATTATATGTGTTTCATAAGTGGTTAAAATAACTTTAATTTGTGATTGAGATAGTTATTTTGTGACTTATATGTGTTTCATTTGTGGTTGAGTTAACTATATTTTGTGTTTTGAGAAAAATATATGTGTTTCATAAGTGGTTAAAATAACTTTAATTTGTGATTGAGATAGTTATTTTGTGACTTATATGTGTTTCATTTGTGGTTGAGTTAACTATATTTTGTGTTTTGAGAAAAATATATGTGTTTCATAAGTGGTTAAAATAACTTTAATTTGTGATTGAGATAGTTATTTTGTGATTTATAGGTGTTTATAGGTGTCTAATTTGTGTTTGAGATAGTTTTTGTGATTTATAAGTGTTTAATTTGAGGTTGAGTTAACTTTAATTGTGTTTTGAGATAATTATCGTGATTTATATGTGTCTCATGTGTGGTTAAGATAACTTTAATTTGAGGTTGAGTTAACTTTGATTTGTGGCTTAGATAATTAAATTGTGGTTTATTTGTTTTCATTGATGATTGAGATAACTTTACTTTGTGAAAATGAGTATAGGTAAATTTAAAAAGGATGAACTTAGGAGTATTGCGGATGCATTAAAATTAGTTGTTCCAGACAATGCTAAAGTTCTAGATTTAAGAGAATTAATACAGGAGAGTGAGATTTATAAAAATGATAAGGAAACGTATCAGGCTATTGTTGATTGTGTGTTGGAGGAGATAAATGATAGGAGAAATGAAAACGAAAATAGGCTAGAAATTGAAAAAATTAAACTGTCACAGTTAGAGAAGGAGTTAGAAATAGCGAAATTACATAATCAATCGGGCAAAAGTTTACCTTTACAAAATGAAAATCAATTAATTACAACCGAGTGTAATATTTAAAGTTTGATTAAAAGTATCAAAACCTTAACAATCCCGGTACCCCTAAGAGCAGAGTCATTTAATTTATTTTTTTCAATCTATAGAAAAGGCATTTAAAACTAAAAATGTTCCTGAAAAATTAAAACCCGAAATTCTTTTGAATATTTTAGGAGAAAAGGCAAATAACTTAATGATTTATCTTCGAGATGAAGATTTAAGTGACTATAATAAGTTGAACGCAATTGTGTTAAAAGAATTTCAACCGACCCCCTATGAATGTTTAAATCAATTTAAAAAGGCCCAAAAATTACCTAGCGAGAGTTATGTTCAATTCGCGTCTAGATTAAGTGCGAATTTTAATTACTATCGCCAATTACGGGAGGTCAATGATTTCAAGTCAGTTTGTGAGTTAGTAATCTCAGATAAGATAATAGAGACATTAGACCGAGAATTAAATACGCATATTAGCATTAAGCAGGGCGAAATGTGATTTAAGCCACAAGATCTAGCTCGCGAGTGTGATATTTTTATATCATCCAAGGGAAAAATTAGAGAACAGAATTTATTTCCTAAGTTTAAACGTAATGAGACCTATAATCATCGTGGAGCAAAAAATATTTCAAGCGTAAATCTGTCTTCTGTTAAAAATGTGAAATGTTTTTGTTGCAAATCACGAGAATTCCACCCACAGTATTCATGCTCAAAATTTAAATCTCTCAGCGTCAGTGAAAGAGTGGATTTCGTAAAAGCTAATCATTTGTGTTTCAAGTGCTTTTCCCCTAACTGTAGGGTGAAAAACTGCTGTGCGAAAAATTGTTTTTGTGGGAAACCGCACAATCGCTTGATTCACTTTCTGAAACCGGACAAGGAATCTGTCGCCCTCAACCAAACAGTTCAAAGGTCAGTTCTCAACCCGCTCGCAGATGTGTTCGGGTGACCGGGAGGATCGAATTGCGTCGTTCCTCCCCAAGGTGGAAATGAAGAAAACAAGTCGTTCGTAGCAACGAGCTTTTTAAAGAATAAAACGCGAACTGTTTTACTGAGTAGCGTCCAGTGCTTCTTAAGGGACAAATATGGCCTTTTACATGAGGTAAGAGCACTTTCGGACGTAGGGAGTCAGTCAAATTTCATTACGAAGGACTGTGCAGATAGATTACAATTAAAAAATGAGAAAATTAATTTGCTAGTATCTTGTTTAAATGAGTCAACAATGACAATAAATGGAGGAGTTACGACCTCCATATTTAACGGTGATTTAAGTTTCAAAAAGGAGCTAAATTTATTAGTCGTAAGAAGGATAACCGATTTGACTCCGTCACAAATAATAAATGTTTCGCTAGATATGCCAAACGAAATTAAACTAGCTGATTATAAATTTAATATTCCTGGTAAAATTGATGTGTTGTTAGGCGCGGAAATATTTTACGAATTACTGAGACCAGGCCAAATTTATTGTGGAGATTCAAGACTACTTTTACAAAATACTGTTTTTGGATATATAGTTAGCGGAAGTGTAGATGAGGTGAGGGATAACAATATTCATTGTGGATTAATTAGAGATAGTGATTTAAATACAACATTAAGGTCTTTTTGGGAGTTAGAATCAATTGGTGTCAAAAACGAGAATTGTAGTAGTGAGGAGGACGTTAGCTTTGAAATGTTTAAGCAGAGAGTACATTTTAAAAATGGTAGATATGAGGTAGAACTCCCGTGGAAAAGAGATAGTAATGAGTTAAGTGATAATTTTAGTTTAGCGAAAAGACGACTTGGAAGTCTTCTGAGAAAAACGCAAAGGGATAAGGTGTTGTATTCTGAGTATTGTAAGGTCTTAAAGGATTATTTGGATGAGGGAATAATTGAGAAGGTAACAAATCCCTTTATTCTCTCCAACGAATAACCCTGTGTTTTATCTTCCTCACCAAGTGATAATTAAAAACGAATCTCTCACAACGAAACTGCGACTAGTGTTTGACGCTAGTGCCCATGAAGAAAAACAACTTTCATTAAATGACTGCCTTTTCCATGGAGTCAATTTGAACCCTAATATTTTAGACCTATTGATCTCCTTCCGTTCGAACAAAATAGCTGTTTTAGCTGATGTGGAAAAAGCGTTTCTTCAAATTTCTTTGGCTCCAAAAAATAAAGATGTAGTACGGTTCCTTATAGATGACGGCGAAAATGGTGTGCAGGTGTACAGATTTAATCGAGTTCTTTTTGGCGTGAACGCGTCTCCGTTTCTTTTGGCTGCAACGATTAAGACGCATATAGGGAAGTACATGGAAAAGTATCCTGATACTGTGCGGACACTTGATCATTGCTTTTATGTGGACGATCTCGTCACTGGTGAAGATGATGCAAAATCAGCATTCGATTTGTCGAGCAAGGCGGCAAAAATCATGAGTGAAGCAGGAATGAAACTGCGGAAGTGGATTTCAAATGACTGTGAGTTAATGAAGCAATGGCAATTGGAACATTTTGATCATTTAGATATGAACGATTTCGTGAACCATCCACATCGTGTTTTGGGGCTTTTATGGCATCCTCAAAAAGACTATCTCAGTCTTCGTCTGACCAGTCTCTTAGACTTCCTTCAAAAAAGAAAGAACACTAAACGATTTTTGTTGATGGCTGCAGGCAGGATATTTGATCCCTTGGGATTTGCGTCCCCCTTCACCATAAGATTTAAAATTTTGTTCCAAGAAATATGGCAGAGAAAAACGGACTAGGACGAAGAGTTGCTGCCTGATAATAGAGAGAAGTTTGAACAATGGTGTTCGGAGGCGTCTTTCTTATGTGAACTTCAGATTCCTCGATATGCCCTGCAATGTGATAGCGTGAACTGTCTGGAGTGTGAAATACATACGTTCTCAGATGCTAGTATTAAGGCATATGGAGCTGTTTCGTATGTTAGATTGAGAACCTTTGACAAAATCTCGGTACATCTTTTAGCTTCCAAAAGCCGTGTGGCTCCTCTAAAGGTATTAACCCTTCCACGTTTGGAGCTAATGGGAGCGTTGCTTGCTGCGAGGTTGGCGAAAGAAGTCTCAATGAGAAAATATCTACAACCAACTACTTTTGGACAGATTCGACTATAGCCTTGAGTTGGATTCAAGGTCCCAGCAACAGATGGAAGGTTTTCGTCGCCAACCGAGTGAAAGAGATACGATCTTTAACAGACAAAGATTCATGGCGTCATTGTCCTGGAAAGGACAATCCATCAGATCTTCTAACGAGAGGCATCAGTGCTGATTCACTGATAAACTGTGAAAAGTGGTGGAAAGGACCGAGTTTCCTACAAGAAGGAAATACTGTTCCTGTGAGCAACAATGTGCTACTTAGTGATGAAGGTGCCTATTTGGAGGAATTAAAACCTTCTGAGAGAAAAAAAAAACTTTGACTGTGATTTTAGACAACAACCTTTTGAACCATATCCTCTCTGTATCTAATAATTTTCAGAAAAATTTGTGTGTTTTCAGTTATATTTACAGGTTCATCAATAATTGCAAAAGGCCCTCCAACAAACAAATTGGGCCACTAAGGATGTGTGAAATTCAACGAGCTGAAATTACCCTTGTGAAGCTGGTCCAGCAAATGGAATTCAACTCGGAAATAAAAGATTTGTTCTGTAAGGGTATGGTTAACCCTCAAAGTAAGATTAGAAATCTCTCACCATTCTTAGATTCCGAAAATGTGCTCCGAGTAGGAGGTAGACTGGCCCACAGTAAATTGTGTTTTGATAAAAAAACACCAGATAATTCTTCCTAATAATCACAGATTAACAAATTTAATTCTTGAAATGACTCACAAGAGACATTTGCATGTTGGTCCACAAACCTTACTGTCTATTGTTAGACAAAGGTTCTGGCCATTAAATGGTCGTGATATGTGTAGAAAACTTGTAAATAACTGTATAATTTGTTTTAAGGCAAAACCCGTTACTTGTTCACAAATTATGGGTCAATTACCAGCCGAGAGAATTTCTCAGAGTTTTCCCTTTAACAAAGTGGGAATAGATTTTTGTGGACATTTCTGGATTAAATATCCTAATCAAAGAAAGGGAGTTTTAAATAAAGTCTATGTGTGCATTTTTGTGTGTATGGTGACAAAGACGTGTCACCTCGAAATAATTACTGATTTATCTAGTGAGGCATTTACTGCAGCGTTAAAGCGATTTTTTAGTAGACGAGGAAAATCGGAGCGTATATTTTCAGACAACGCTACCAATTTTGTTGGCACACAGTTAGAGTTAAAAAGACTTAGAGAAATTATGAGTAATTGTGTTAGTAATTTGAGTAAATTTTTGTGTGAAGAACGTGTTGAGTGGAGCTTTATTCCCCCAAGAGCTCCAAATCACGGAGGCCTGTGGGAGGCTGGAGTGAAAGCCGTCAAATATCACCTCAGGTGTGTAATGGGTAATTTAAGATTTACATACGAAGAATTTCTAACCACACTTAACCAAATTGAGGGAGTTCTCAATTCACGTCCCCTCTACCCCTTGTGTGACCCTGGCGATTTTGACGCTTTGACTCCTGGTCATTTCCTACTTGGTCGTCCCATCACAGCCATTGCGGAGCCAAGTTTAACTGAAGTGTCTGATAATAGGTTAAAAGTGTGGCAAAAACAAACAAAAAATTGTGCAACATATTTGGAAACGTTGGTCAAATAATTATTTGAGTACACTTCAGAGTCGAAATAAATGGTATTTTGAAAAGAATAATGTAAAAATACACGATATGGTAATTCTGAAAGAGGATAATTTACCCGTGTGTAATTGGCCTCTTGGTAGAATTCTTGAAGTGTATCATGGTAAAGATAATAAAATTCGAGTAGTGTTAGTGAAAACTAAAAATGGAATTTTTGAACGTCCAATAACTAAGCTTTTTGTATTTTACCTTTTTCAAGTGAATAATGTATGTGAACATTTCAAATTTGTGTATTTTTCAATTCAATTTTGTGTGTTTGAGTACTTTATCTTTGTGTATTGAACGATATTACTTTTATTGAGTATTAGTGTTTTCTGTATTGTGTATTATTGTCTTTGTATTATGTGTATCATTGGTTTTGTGTATTATTGTGTTATATATGTGAAAGTTGTTGAATGTGTCATTCAACCCGGGGTGGATGTTCAATGTTGAACAAATAATTCTTGTAACACCCACAACAACAAGTACATATTTGTCGCGAGAGAGCGCTAATGTGTGTAAAACAGTGTATGTGTAGACAGAGTAAGAAGAGAGCGCATGGAGAACGCTCTAATAAAATTCCTTTTTTATCTTAGTCTCGCCATTTTGTGTGTGGTGTAATTAATCTTTTAGAGATTTTTAATTAATGTGTGTAAATGAATCG
>BMAU01016042.1:0-11707 GCA_019973935.1 Trichonephila clavipes | reverse complement strand
GGTATACAAGTAGGTAGAAGAAGCCGATTCTGCTGTAAAGGCGGGTACAGGCGGTGCGAAGGCGGTTGCAACGAACTAGTTGCAGGCTGTTGTAGGCGGTTGCAGGCGGTCGACGGCAGTGCAGAGTTGAGTTGTTTCGTTCCTACTGACGAGTTGAGTTGTTTCGTTCCTGCTGACGAGTTGAGTTGTTTCGTTCCTGCTGCTGAGTTGAGTGGTTTTCTCCTGTTGAGTTGTTTCGTTCATGTTGCCGAGTTGAGTTGTTTTCTCCTGTTCAGTTCAGTTGTTTCGTTCCTACTGACGAGCTGAGTTGTTTTTATCCTGCATTGGCTTTTGTTTTCGAGTTGAGGGGGCGAGTTGAATTGTTTTCTCCAACAGCTAAGTTGAGTTGTTTTTAAAAAATGTGCACAAAAATGGAAGTATGGGAATGTTAAACGTGTTCATGGCGCCACCTATTGATTAAAATGTACACTAATTATAGATTTTAAAATGATGAAAGTAAATAACGCTCAAATAAAAAAAAATAAATCCAGATTCAAAACTCACGGCCTCAGATCAAAATGTCTCCTGGGACAATAGTTTTTCAGTTACGCTAACCGTTATCCTATGAAGGCATACACAGACTCTGAAGAAAACTTATGTTTATAATCTCATGAATTTAATTTTGCAGGCGAAGCAGACGGCGACATGTTTTAAAATCATTTTCTTGATTAAAATGAAATAAAAAATATTTAATTTATATTATTTTAATAATGTGTAAATTTTAATTCAGTATAATGATTACATACACACACAGTAAAGATACAAAGCAAATTGATTATTCAAAAAATGTGCCGTAGTATACTCGTCATCAGCGTGAACCGGTTACGATTTAACTTGTTTTAGCTTGTCTGATCTTGATTCTACAAGACGGCTTTTCCAGGCGAAGCAGATGGCGACGTGTTTTAAAAAATCGCCTTAATTAAAACTGAAATAAAAAATATTTAATTTATATTATTTTTAATAATGTAAATTTTAATTCAATATAATGATTACACACACACAGTAAAAGATACAAAGTAAATTGTTTATTCAGAAAATCAAACATCTTTTATTGCGTTTACATTACAATCGTATATTTACATTACAGGAGAACAACAATTTGTAAAAATTTATTTCAGTGTAATGATCATACATGTACAGGTAAAGAGAAAGTGAGTTGTTTATTTACAAAAACAGCATTCCGTTTTACATTACAATCAATTATTTATACACACACAAAAAAATCCCATTATTGGATTTTATGTCCTACAGCTCATTAAATAGTTCTAAATTCATCAACGACCAATGACCATGTGCAAGAGTAGTAATGCCATCACCATTAATAAACCTTTTGTCATCTTTATATGACAGAGCAAGTTTGTTTTTGCTTTTATTGAATGTAATGAATGAAATTTGGATCTAATTAAGTTCATGTCAACATATTTTTTTTTTTCATTAAAAAAAGACAAGCTTTGTAGTCCTCAAATGTTATTTTTTTTTTTATAGTTTGTTTTTTTAATTCCTTTTAACCGCTTTTCAATCTTATTGTTTGTTTTGTAGGCATACATTTTTCGATTTTAATTCATACATACTCTCTGTCATAATATTTCCCTTTATTTTCATCCTTCATTTTCCCGATGACTTTTTGTTAACAAGAGGTAAATTATAAATGTTGTTTTTCATCATAGTCTTGAAGTATCATATATAAGTTAATATCATCTTTCATGTCACTATAAAAATCATCAGTTTTTATTTCATATATAAAAGAATCAATGTGTCTGTATACATTGGGCGCAATTTTTTGAGTCATAACGGTGCTTCATGTACTCATAGTGAAAATAATACATTGTGAACTTTGATATATCTAAAATTACCATTCCTACCTGTATTGGTTTGAAAAATTTGATTTGGGTTTTTTTAGATGGGACGGCCATTAAGTTTTCAGAAAATATTGTGCGTCGATTAAGGTGATTTCGCTAATCCCTTTCGAGCCTGCTTTCTGTTGAACATAAACGTATATCTACTCTTCTTCTTACATTTTCCATCGTTTTCCCGAAAATGCTATTATTCATTAGTTTTGTAATAATCCTTTTGAAAGTCATGTACAGATTTAGTTCTTAATTTAGTATTATAATCTATGTAATTTTTATGAGATTGAAAAAATTTTAAAACGCGATGAATTTTTTCAAGACTAACCTAATTTTAAATATAGCTTAAATTAGAATAATGGAGAATATATTTTGTTTTTAGTTCCAAAGTAGTTAAAAGTCTAGGCTCTTTACAATTAGTGGGGCTTATTTTTAGCAAGGGGGAAAGTCTGAATGTTTGTCATGCAAATCGGAAGGATATTCAAGATCTACTTCCAAGATGTAACCTACATCGGATTCATCTGATAAATTTAAAATATCCTGTTCAGTTAAATCGTTATCACAAACAAAATCTTTTAAGTGGTCACAGGGGTGTTGAAAATGTTTCGAGAGCACAAAATACAAACAATTTTCGACTAGAAATAATTCTTTGAGATTAAAATGAAATAATTTGATTCTTTTTTACACATTTCTTATAAAGGAATAAAGTTTCAAAAAAGTATAAAATATCTAAAATATAATCATAATTTTAAAAATAATAAGCACATAAAAATAAGAAAAAATTTTTGTAAGAAACAAATAGTGAGTTTTACGACGCGCATGATATTTTCTGCAATAATAATTCTAATTACTAGCAATAAGTTGATTTATAAAGTCAAATATATCCTTATTACATGCTAGCTTATCTTTATAAAAATAAAATAAAAATAATATTTTTAAAAATAAAAATACATTTTTTAAATTTTTTTAAAATTCAATTTTTGTTGAAATATTTCAAAAAATTAAAAATTTATAATACTATAAATAGCTAGGATTTGAAGATTATGATAGAATTTATAATTCTGTAAAGTTTATACATCAAGGTATGATAGTTTTTGAAACGCAATGCGCGTAATTGAAAAAAACACAAACTGAGAAAAAAAGGGCTTTAAAGTTTTAAAATTGAATTTGAGAAAATAAATCCTAAAACTTACACGCTAAAATTCTACAGGATAAAAATATATACCTTCCTGTTCCTGAAACAGCTCAAGATTTGATTACTTTAATTTTCTTGGCTCTGCGAGCTTCAAAATTCATTATAACAGCCTCTGTCTTGACGTAAAAATTCGACGATTGTCACGTTCAGCCAGGGGCACACAAACATTTCTGTTAATTTTCAAGCCAAATTTCTCTAAAATAGTAATAAGTATTTGATTTCATCATTAAAAAACACTGGTTTTCTAGATTTGCAGCAATCTCTGCAATCTGAAGCCTAGAACCAATCGTCTTAGGACAAAACTTCCAAATTAATGAATTTAAACTTTCATTAGGATTCTGTGTCTTACCTCCTAAACATTTCTTCAGGAGTGCCGGATGAGATAAGTCTGCAAATACAGGCTTAATTACATCTTGAACAGCTTTAGCAACTGAGGGTTTGTGTTTATAATTTTGTAAATTATTATTAATTGCGGCATTATACTTACAACATGTATTTGGATTTGTAGGACAAAACCAGTGTATCGGTTCATCATCAGTGCTGCAAGAATGACCCCAAACAGCCCAAATGGCTTTCCACATTTCCGCTACACTAGTAGAATTGCATCGAATAGCATTACCATAGTAATGCGCAAGTTTATCAATTAAACTATCTGTTAACCTACCTTTACCGCCAATAGTTTTACCATCAGATAATTCCTTTTTTACTATATACTAATTTAAGCTTCATAAGTCTTGTACCCATTCTCTTTTTTGCACATGGCCTACACATTCTATTTTCTGAATAAGATAGTCATCGCCGTATGGCTTGTTTTCAGAAAGGGCATTGATTGTTTTTTGTCGCCATCTCCTATGTAGTTCGAATATTTCAGGTTGTGAAGCTTTTCTGATCAATTAAAAATCCTTAACATCCCGTCAACCTCCATCTTACCAGCAGAGCCAGAATAATTTTTTTCTACATGAAATCTTATGCGCTCTTTGCCATTTTATTGTACTTGATACCAAATTTTACCCCTTTATAACTGTCGCATCCTTTGCAAAATGAGGACAACACTTCCCTATACAAAACCTTACCTGTTTCGGCCCCCTATTTACAGTACATACTCAATCAACGATGAATGTCCTTTCGTCTTCCAGGTACCATCACCACTTACCGTTAAAAGGTTATCAGGTGACGAAGAATATTCTTCGACAGCTGCCATTTTCATGCTTTCTTCAGCGACTTCCTTCATAACACGTGAAAGTTTATTATTAATAACATCATGTGATTTTTTTGTTCAACAGGATTAGGAAGACTCATTACAGCACAAAAAGGTTTTTAATGACTCTAAACCTTGGCCTATGCATCTCATTGCTAAAATAGATCTTCTGTTAATTTCTGGAGCATTATTTTTATTCCCAGTGTTTTCACAGCTTGAAAAGTACAAACACTCCCAGTTTTTACAACGTATTTCAAAATTCGAACATAAACCACGAGTGGACTTTTCATTAATTTTTAATGGTTTATGACATTTTAAACAACATGATACTGATAAAATAGAGCTAAAAGTTGAAATAAAATCAAAAATACGATATCCTTTGAAGTTTTCACTTACCTTAACAAGATTTGACTTTAATGAAGTCTGATATCCTGAGATTTTATTACTGGAGAAGCACACATTTTTATCTCTCCTTTCTGCAACATATGAGAACATACCTTCATGATTTGGTTCCCTCTAAATCTTCTTTTCTTAGGACGAAGGTCTACGATGAGTATTTTTCATTTGAATCGAGTATTTTCAATTTTTATAAACGGTTTTAAACAACGCTGTTTTGAATTTCGATAAGTCATTTGAAACAAACGTGCTAGCATTACCAAAACAGAATCAAAACACATTAAAAAAATGTGTGTTGAGTTGCAATCTTCCTTCTCAATTAAGCAAGTGTTTAAAATATTTCATGAGGCTTTTTAAAAACAGAAAAATAAAACGTATGCGGAAATCAAAAATAAGTGGGTGTGGCATGTAGCCATTTAAACATTGTTATTACTAAATTGCTGTTTGGAATTTTTCGAATAACTTTCGAAGTTTTTATAGTACTATCACGTGGTTGGTATCAAAATGTTCAAAAGAAAATGAGGAACAACATATATTTTTTTTTCGAAAATTCAAAAAATAGAAGATTAACACCCTGTGACCCCTTAAGGGTAGATATTTACTCATTGCATAACCGTACAAATTATTTTGCGTCAAAATACATTAAATATTTTATCTCATCATCTGGGTTAAAATTAGACATATATCTGTTGTTAGCTATAGCATAACGATTGCAACACTGACTTATACCTCCTCTTACACCCTATTCTATAAAAAGAAGCATGTCGTAATCTGTGAACAGTTCGATAGCTACTTTTTAGTATGTAATAACATAGCATCCCATGATAAAGCTGGGGTGGTAAAATACCAACAGGGGTCAAGTTTATAAGTTTGCATGCATATTTTCCGAAAGTTTTCAAAGAGATCTGTTAACAATAGAACATCTGTTTTTACATATAGATCGCAGTATTCACCAAGATTATTGAAATGAAATTCATTAAATACTTTACATGCATGATTATAATCCTCTACACTTATAGCCTCCTCATTTAGTTTATTATAAAATTTGCTAATAGGTGGTAAACAAGAATCTTTACACTTTTCAAAACTATCAAAATAATCATACGGAAAAACTCCCTTTCTTAAAAGTAAATCTATTTTTCTGAGTCAAAATAATGTTTCATATATTTAAATTCATCTTTTTTTAGTGTTTTTATCAAATTTTCCAAACTAGAAGACATGAATTTGAAAGAATCTAAAAACCTTAACTGAAAATCATTTGAAATATTTTTACTGAAGGAAATATATTTTTCTTCGGTGTTCGGAATTAAATTAATTTGTTTTTCATCATATCCTAACTCATTAATAAAAATATGGGCGTCATATCCTGAAAGATTATGGAAGAAAACAGGCAAAAATTTGGGGGTTTTCATTGCTAAATTACAACTATTGCAACAAGGGCCATTAAATTTTTGAGTAACATGATTATGATCCCTAAACTTGATATTGTTTTCGTGAAAGGTTTGACCACAAACATAACAATTATTAGCATTATCATACAATTGCTTTTCTGATTCAGTAAGAGGTAATAACGGTTTTGATTTTTTTATAAATATTATCAATTTCTATTGCATCTTTTTCTAACTTTTCAATAAAAATTTTGGGGGCATCAATACCTCTATATACTACTGGATCTTTATAATGTACCCCTTGATAACTGATAAAATAACAAAAACCTATTGGGACATGTTTTTCATAAATATTTGTAAAGGAAAAGTTTGGATTAGGACAGCAAGTATCAGTTTTCCTAGTTACACACTCGAAATCCGCATATACAACAAAAGGTATTTTTAAACAATGTTGAAAATTTTTAAATTTTAAAAACTTACTTGTTTCTGACGGCATTACTACCCTAGCAGGATTTTTATGTATACACATCTCATTGTGCTGAAGAAGTTTGTATTCTGTTTGGAAAGCACTTAAACATCTTTTACATATAAATGTTTTATGTTGATGTTTTTGTTAGTTGTTCGAAACAAGTCGAGAAAAGCTTTTAATGAAACAATAATGTCAAACTCTCCATTTTTTACTTAAAGCAAATCTATATGTTTCTCACACACTATATCACTAATGAGGAGAGGATATATTTTTAAATCTTCTTCAAAAGAATGAATGTTTATTCCTATATCGTTCATTTTTGAAATTTTTTCACCTCGTTAAGAGGTGTTGGAAAGGATATTCCATCAAAGTTCAGCTTATTTAGGTGGGGGACATAACTTGACGTTTTGTTGGGGTTGCTGGTGTTGGGGTAAAGAGCTGCGAGAATAGACCACATGAAACACTGAGAGTCCTTTTTATTGATGACATTGATGATTGCCTTTGTTTCAGCGATCTGCTTCGGCACCTCGATGAAGGATGATGAACCTCTGAAAGGAGAATAACGGTTCGTGCGGACTTCGAGTCTTAAAATTTCGTCCAGTGTCCAGCCCGAGTCTCTACCTTCAAAATCCTCGCTTTCTTTCACTATTTTCTCAGACATGTCGTCATAAAGTCTGGCGAGATTAGTTCCTTGTAATACATCATTATTCGGCATTTTGAATTCTACGTTCTTTATCATTTTTCCAGCATCTGTCGCTTTCGAGTAAATGCAATGAACCCATTTACTCACTTTCAAAGCTTTGTAAGTTTCCAGTTCATTGCCAAAAATAAAGATTGTCTCTTCTTTTCTTAAGAGTAGAAACTCTTTTATCCCCAGTGAACTATCGTTATTGGGAAGATTAAAAGTTTTATATGCTTTTTGAAAAGCACTCTCGTTCTCTTTTGGTGGCAAGAAGATATTTTCAGGATCAGCCGTAGAGTTTTCAGCAGATGTGGACAACTGTGTTTTCTTTTTCCTACTTGATACAGACAAATCCACTCTCTTTCTTTTCCCCGCTTCTTTCTCCAACTTTCTTTCGCATCTTTTATTGTTCAAATGTTTCAATAAGTTGTCTTTACGGGTAAAGGACGTATAGCAAAATTTACAAGTAATTTTCTCGGTTGAATGCACAGAGTCTCTGTGCCATTTATTCTTTTGAAGAAGATTTAAAAATATTTCCTCTCCTCATTAGTGATATAGTGTGTGAGAAACATATAGATTTGCTTTACGTAAAAAATGGTGAGTTTGGACATTATTGTTTCATTAAAAGCTTACCTCGACTTGTTTCGAAACAACTAACAAAACATCAACATAAAACATTTATATGTAAAAAACTACTGTTTAAGTGCTTTCAAACAGAATACAAACTTCTTCAGCATAATGAGATGTGTATACATAAAAATCCTGCAAGGGTAGTAATGCCGTTTAAACAAGTAAGTTTTTAAAATTTAAAAATTTTCAACATTGTTTAAAAATACCTTTTGTTGTCATATGCGGATTTCGAGTGTGTAACTAGGAAAACTGATACTTGCTGTCCTAATCCAAACTTTTCGTTTTACAAATATTTATGAAAAAACATGTCCCAATAGGTTTTTGTTATTTTATCAGTTATCAACAGCGGGGTTTCGGACATTATAAACAGATCCAGTAGTATATAGAGGTATTGATGCCCCCAAAATTTTTATTGAAAAGTTAGAAAAAAAGATGCAATAGAAATTGATAATATTTATAAAAAATCAAAACCGTTATTACCTCTTACTGAATCAGAAAAGCAATTGTATGATAATGCTAATAATTGTTATGTTTGTGGTCAAACCTTTCACGAAAACAATATCAAGGTTAGGGATCATAATCATGTTACTCAAAAATTTAATGGCCCTTGTTGCAATAGTTGTAATTTAGCAATGAAAACCCCCAAATTTTTTCCTTTTTTTTCTTCCATAATCTTTCAGGATATGACGCCCATATTTTTATTAATGAGTTAGGATATGATGAAAAACAAATTAATTTAATTCCGAACACCGAAGAAAAATATATTTCCTTCAGTAAAAATATTTCAAATGATTTTCAGTTAAGGTTTTTAGATTCTTTCAAATTCATGTCTTCTAGTTTGGAAAATTTGATAAAAACACTAAAAAAGATGAATTTAAATATATGAAACATTATTTTGACTCAGAAAAATAGATTTACTTTTAAGAAAGGGAGTTTTCCGTATGATTATTTTGATAGTTTTGAAAAGTGTAAAAATTCTTGTTTACCACCTATTAGCAAATTTTACAATAAACTAAATGAGGAGGCTATAAAAGTGTAGAGGATTATAATCATGCATGTAAAGTATTTAATGAATTTCATTTAAATAATCTTGGTGAATACTGCGATCTATATGTAAAAACAGATGTTCTATTGTTAACAGATCTCTTTGAAAACTTTCGAAAAATATGCATGCAAACTTATAAACTTGACCCCTGTTGGTATTTTACCACCCCAGCTTTATCATGGGATGCTATGTTATTACATACTAAAGTAGCTATCGAACTGTTTACAGATTACGACATGCTTCTTTTTATAGAAAAGGGTGTAAGAGGAGGTATAAAGTCAGTGTTGCAATCGTTATGCTATAGCTAACAACAGATATATGTCTAATTTTAACCCGGATGATGAGATAAAATATTTAATGTATCTTGACGCAAATAATTTGTACGGTTATGCAATGAGTAAATATCTACCCTTAAAAGATTTTGTTTGGAGTGATAACGATTTAACTGAACAGGATATTTTAAATTTATCAGATGAATCCGATGTAGGTTACATCTTGGAAGTAGATCTTGAATATCCTTCCGATTTGCCTGACAAACATTCAGACTTTCCCCTTGCCCCTGAAAATAAGCCCCCACCTAATTGTAAAGAGCCTAGACTTTTAACTACTTTGGAACCAAAAACAAAATATGTTCTCCATTATTCTAATTTAAAGCTTTATTTAAAATTAGGGTTAGTCTTGAAAAAATTCATCGCGTTTTTAAAATTTTTTCAATCTCCTTGGCTTAAAAAAATTACATAGATTATAATACTAAATTAAGAACTAAATCTGTAAATGACTTTCAAAAAGGATTATTACAAACTAATGAATAATAGCATTTTCGGGAAAACGATGGAAAATGTAAGAAGAAGAGTAGATATACGTTTATGTTCAACAGAAGAGCAGGCTCGAAAGTTAATAGCGAAATCAAATTTTAATCGACGCACAATATTTTCTGAAAACTTAATGGCCGTCCATCTAAAAAAAAACCCAAATCAAATTTTTTCAAACCAATACAGGTAGGAATGGTAATTTTAGATGTATCAAAAGTTCTAATGTATTCTTTTCACTATGAGTACATGAAGCACCGTTATGACTCAAAAGTACGGCTCATGTATACAGACACCGATTCTTTTATATATGAAATAAAAACTGATGATTTTTATAGTGACATGAAAGAGGATATTAACTTATATGATACTTCAGACTATGATGAAAACAATATTTATAATTTACCTCTTGTTAACAAAAAAGTCATCGGGAAAATGAAGGATGAAAATAAAGGAAATATTATGACAGAATATGTAGGATTAAAATCGAAAATGTATGCCTACAAAACAAACAATAAGATTGAAAAGCGGTTAAAAGGAATTAAAAAACAAACTATAAAAAATAAAATAACATTTGAGGACTACAAAGCTTGTCTTTTTAATGAAAAAAATAAAATATGTTGACATGAACTTAATTAGATCCAAATTTCAT
This sequence comes from Trichonephila clavipes, assembly GCA_019973935.1. Classification (NCBI taxonomy): domain Eukaryota; kingdom Metazoa; phylum Arthropoda; class Arachnida; order Araneae; family Nephilidae; genus Trichonephila; species Trichonephila clavipes. The sequence continues at coordinate 1,357 of BMAU01016042.1, read as the reverse complement.
TCATTACATTCAATAAAGCAAAACAAACTTGCTCTGTCATATAAAGATGACAAAAAGGTTTATTAATGGTGATGGCATTACTACTCTTGCACATGGTCATTGGTCGTTGATGAATTTAGAACTATTTAATGAGCTGTAGGACATAAAATCCAATAATGGGATTTTTTTTTGTGTGTATAAATAATTGATTGTAATGTAAAACGGAATGCTGTTTTTGTAAATAAACAACTTACTTTGTATCTTTACTGTACATGTATAATCATTACACTGAAATAAATTTTACAAATTGTTGTTCTCCTGTAATGTAAATATACGATTGTAATGTAAAACGCAATACAAGATGTTGATTTCTGAATAAACAATTTACTTTGTATCTTTACTGTGTGTGTGTAATCATTATATTGAATTAAAATTTACACATTATTAAAATAATATAAATTAAATATTTTTTTATTTCATTTTAATTAAGAAAATGATTTTAAAAACACGTCGCCATCTACTTCGCCTGGAAAAGCCGTCTTGTAGAATCAAGATAAGACAAGCTAAAAACAAGTTAAATCGTAACCCGTTCACGCTGATGACGAGTATACTACGGCACATTTTTATGAATAATCAATTTACTCTTTGTATCTTTACTGTGTGTGTATGCAATCATTATACTGAATAAAAATTTACACATTATTAAAATAATATAAATTAAATATTTTTTTTATTTCATTTTAATCAAGAAAATGATTTTAAAACATGTCGCCGTCTGCTTCGCCTGCAAAATTAAATTCATGAGATTATAAACATAAGTTTTCTTCAGGTCTGTATGCCTTCATAGGATAATGGTTAGCGTAACTGAAAAACTATTGTCCTGTGGAGACATTTTGATCTGAGGCCGTGAGTTTGAATCTGGATTTTTTTTATTTGAGCGTTATTTTTACTTCCATCATTTTAAAATCTATAATTAGTGTACATTTTAATCAATAGGTGGCGCCATGAGCACGTTTAATATTCCCATACTTCCATTTTTTGTGCACATTTTTTAAAAACAACTCAACTTAGCTGTAGAAAAAAACAATTCAACTCGCCCCCTCAACTCGAAAATCAAAGCCAATGCAGGAGAAAAACAACTCAACTCGTCAGTAGGAACGAAACAACTCCACTCGGCAGCAGGAACGAAACGACTCCACTCGGCAACATGAACAGCAACTCAACAGGGAACAAACTCAACTCAGCTTGGCAGCAGGAACGAAACAACTCAACTCGCCAGTAGGAACGAAACAACTCAACTCGTCATTAGGAACGAAACAACTCAACTCGTCAGTAGGAACGAAACAACTCAACTCTGCACTGCCGTCGACCGCCTACA